>JBBYHM010000018.1:13879485-13913047 GCA_038381775.1 Adansonia rubrostipa | reverse complement strand
GTCATATCAAATAAATAATAGAATATTGTGGAGTTGAAAGGAAATATCCAAATCCAAATACATGTCTTATTTTTTTTCAATAATACATATTTGTAGCAATGAAATACTATTGTTCCTCCCCCAAGTAATAAGATAAATGATTGGCTAACTAATTCATGTTCTGGGCCTTATCCAGGGCTGGCCCAAAAAATGTGAGCTAGAGTTGCTACTTGCTGGCCGGAGCAGCTTGCCAGCGTGGGCATGGTCACTTTCTGCGGCTGGAGTCTAGATAAAACTGAAGTGCGTCCCGATAAAAAGTTAAAACTTAAAACAAATTTACACCTCGCTTTTGGATTTGATTAAAAGGCCCGACATTTGAAAGATGAGCACTAGGAATAGGCGTAGGACATACAAACCTTTTTTTTTTTCTTCCTTTTCTCTTCAGAGAAATTAATAAAGGGAAGAAACGAAAACGTCTAAACTCTATAGTAGAATCTGCCTTTTAGTTCGTCTACTCTTTCTCCTAACCTTGATTCTTTTTCTTTTCTGTACTGTTCCGTTTCTTGTTCCACATGTATTTCTTCAGCAAGAATGAGATCCAAACCATCATCTAGTCCATAGACTCTGTCTGTTTAGCTGTGTACAATAGATCCTAATGATCCAAGTAAACACTTAAAACAAAACAGTGGTTTTTCAATGACCCAGTTGTAAGTTAAAGCTGCAAATCAACTTCGAGCCACTTTAAATTAAACTCGGGCTTTTCATTTTGGAAACAAAGAAAATTACTAAACCGATTTTCTCTTTTGTCTGATAACCAGCTTATATTCCAAAAAGAAAAGTAGTGTAATATTACTTACAACGTACAAAAAAAAAAATGAAGCGCAGTGATTTTGGTGAGCATGCGTAGCGTAGGTGAAGGTCAACCATAAGGGAAAAATAATTAATATATAAAGAGTTTGAATGCTGTGTTACCAATATCACCGTGAGAAAAGGAAAACTAGAGCGACATATATAGCAGCAAGCAACAAAAAATTAAGTATGTGGTCGGATCTAACCCGAAAAACAAAAGGAAGGATCCCCGATATTTAGCCGCCATTCGGCGCAAAACCGTACCGGCTGTTCGAATAAGGCCTGTGGCTGTGTAGCTGTGGGTGCCCTGCGGCCCACGCCTCAACTTTGCTTTTTAATTTTTATTCACTACTACGGCAACTGTCACTTTGTCTGTACTTTTGGTGAACATGTTGCCAGAGTAAATTTTTTTAAAGCAAAATCCTCGCCTCACTGGTTCTTTTCTACCATGCACATAGTTACATTATAGATAGTCTGCATCATCTGCCATTCTACAGTTTTATGCAACGACATGCAATACTGTACCTGCACAGTAAAAAAAAAAAAACTCAAGTTAATTGCAGTGGGGATGGTTCCCCCTTCTTTCCCTCCGGTCCCTTTCTTCATTGGTTCTTCCTTTATTTTATTTCCTTCCAAATTTCCAATTATAACTCATTACCAAAGTTTTTGGGATCCAATTCAAGAGAAGCAGTTGTATTTGCTAACTAATTCAACTTGAGATTTGCCATCCCCACTATCCACCTAGAGTGGAATCCACAATATATGTATTGCCTTTTTCTAAAATCTGTACATTGTTTTTCTCCAAGCTGTGGGCTTTTCGCCTCAAGTTTAACAGATTTTAGAAAGCGACGATGGTGACTGCCTAAAAATTATACTAATTTGATATTGAAGCTGCCTATAATCTTACGTACATGCAGTTTTTTTGTGAGCACTACTATAAACTTTATCCAAAAGTTGATTAAAACATTACATAAGAATGGAAAAGGTAATAGAGCATACGATTGTGGTTTATAGCTAAAAACATTGAATGTGCTTTAGATGCAAAACCTTTGCAGTATTTTGTTTGCTAAGAAATATCAAGTGCGTCGGGAAATGAAAGTCCTGGTCCCCAATTGAGAAAGAAAGATTTGAAAATAGTAGAAACATTGTTGCTACTATTGTTCTAACTATATATATATATATATATATATATATCTTCTCCGTTTGCTTTTGCTTTTGCGTTGGATGCTAATCATATGACTTAGTTTTGCAAATTTTTTATGTAGCAGCAGCAGCAAATCTTACGTTAAACCACGTAATTTGCACCTGACCAGAAAAGAAAATAATTAGCTAAGCAAAAGTAAAGAAATTAAAAAAAAAAGAAAGACAATTAATGTAGTACCCTTTCCTTTTATTCTGGTTTGACCATGACCTAATGCGTCCGAAGGTACACTGCTCCTGCGGTCCTGCCCTTTCCATTGGACTATGGGATAAGGAGGTCAAGCCACAAATCCAAGAAAACATCGATGATCAACATCATTACCGAGAGTCCAGACTCAAGACATCAACATGTGCGTTTGTTTTGTTGAGACACCAAACAAAAAACGAAGAAAGAAAAGGCTAAACATGCGCGCAAAGGTCAGGTCATGTCACAAACAAAAGTGTAATCTCAAGGCCCCGAGAACAAGGACGGAGGCATCCGTCTATCCAAAAAAACCATTTAGTTTTTGCCCGAATGAAAAGGCTGTTTTATGTCTAAAACGCCTGGACTTTTAATACTATAATGATAATAATAATAATATACTACACAATTTTCTGCTTTTCCAAAGCAAAAAAGCTCCATTTGATCAAAAGTTGCAGGCAAGTCTTATACTCTAGCAGCCAGAGTGGAGAAATTACCCCTAGCCGCCTCTGCAACTGACACCTATGCTTCCACTAAAAGCTTTCCTCTAGGATTTCATTTGTATTGTCCTCTTGCTGCAGACAAGAATCCTTTTAAGGCAAATACCACGAGACCTTCCACGCACGCGGTGCGACAACAACGGACAAACCCCACATTATTTACTATCATGCCCCCGCAATCCCCACCCTTATAAAACGACCACCCTGACTTATGATATTGACACCACCGCAAACAGTCACTGGCTTACCATTTTCCTTTACATTCCTTTCCCTAACTTCATCACCAACTTTGCTTTCTGCATATTTAGTTGCTTTTGCTTGCTTTTTGAGTTCTTGAGAAGAGAAGAAAAGGAAAAAAAAATGCATTATCAGGGTGATTCTTCGGGCTGCTACGTGCCAATCAGGAGCATGGGGTCGGACCCAATGGAAAGGGTGGTGAAGCTGGCTTCAGAGAGCGCAGTTGTGATATTCAGTGTGAGCAGCTGCTGCATGTGCCTTGCTGCGAAGAGGCTTTTTTGCGGAATGGGAGTGAACCCAACCGTGTACGAGCTGGATCAGGACCCCAGAGGGAAAGAGATGGAAAAGGCACTGATGAGGCTGGTTGCCAACTCCCTGGCTGTTCCTGTTGTTTTTATTGGTGGGAAGCTGATAGGTGCCATGGACCGAGTCATGGCTTCCCACATTAACGGAACCCTGGTGCCACTTCTCAAGGAGGCCGGTGCTCTTTGGCTGTAATTCTGACTAATATTATTACAGAACTAGATGTCTAATTAAAATTAACTGGGAATTACATGCATTTAGCCAAAAAAAAAAAGAGTTGGAGTTCTGTCCTGATCATGATCTCTATCCATTTCTATACAATTAGCTAGTTTTAGTTAGTTTATTAAGCTTCGTTTTCCAATGAGATTTTGAGCTGTAATTAACCATTGTCTTATGCGAATTTTAATGGAATTAATGTGGCGGAGCATTGCCTCACCGTATAGAGGATGGAAGCTCGAAACTTATATTTACTTTGCTTGATTTCTAGGATGTTAATTTCATCATTAATTTAATTTGTTTTCTAATTAATGACCCGAATGCAAAACTTGTGTCCTTTCCGAACGGGACTTAGAAAGCCACTGGCTAAGACATGAGTGGGACCGCGGCACGATCATGAATAATTTGTATATGTTAATTTCAAACAACGTAGAGTTTTTTAGGACAATTTTCTTTGCATATATTCAAACTAGAAATTTTCACCCACAAGTTGGTCTCGTCAACAAAGGTGTTTTTCTTTTTTTTTTTTTCAATCACGATTTTATCATGGAGTTGAGGAGTACATTTTGAAATCATTTGAGAAGAAATTTAGGCTCAATCTGAATTTAAAAGCACTCAGAATCTAAAAATATGCTTACCGAATGATAAAAGTTTAAGGTATCGAGAAAGTAAAATCTTCATTGAGAAGAAAATTATGCCCAACCAAAACTTAAAGGTAACCGTTGCAGGGATCCGTGTAGGGATCTAGATTAGTGGCTTCATGATACTAGTTAGTATCAAATAACAACAACACAACTTAAATAACTTAGTGAAAAGCAAATTAGAGAAACAATTGGATTTCTTTGTAAATCTTTAGGAAGGGATTTTTATATAGTAAATAATTTCAAAACTTTATGAAAATTAATCATCCAACCGATGAGAGATTATCTGACTCTCATATTTCGTAATCTAAAATTTACCGAAGTCCTGTGAAACCTTAAAGATTCATAGCTAGGCTCCCTAAGAGGATTTATAAGATCACAAGCAACACAAATGTCCTACCTCTAACAGTTCCACACAAATGTCTTTGAGAACCTTTCACAAAATCTAATTGTTTTCCTTTGCTAGCTAGAAGGTTTTCATGCCTTAGCCAACAATTAAGATTCAATGCTTTTCTCTCGGCACAATCAAGAACAATTAATAAGTAATTTGAGGTTGTTGTTTCTGCAAGAACAGGGAAGAGAGACAATGTTGCGTGAGGATTTAGAGGCAGCAACAGTAGAGTCTTGCTTTCTATAGACGGTGGCTACTCTCATAAGTGCTAGAGAACTATTTTCTCTTTTCTCACTTGAATCAAGAATGATTCTAGATTTCTCAAGAAGAAAACCTCGTACTAGCCAATTTAGCAATGAGAAGAGTAGCGCCATCTTTAGGTTAAAGATCTTTAGGGTTTTGGTCATTTACATGTCAAAAACCCTTATTAATATATATTTATACATATAAAATTAGGCTAGGGTTAACTAATAGATCAACCAAGTCCATTACCACAAAACCCAATAGATGGTGCCATTGGTGCTTTCATAAGAATCCAAATAAACTTTTTTAAACATTCCATTTAAGATTAGGCTCAACTATTAATGCCTACTCCCACACCAATAGGATCCTTAAATTTGTGTCTAACCATATATCGAGTCCAAATAGGCTTTATTCAAAACAATGCCATTACACTCAATAATGAGGGTTTTTGACCAACCTCTATTTACATGCAAGAATTTTGATTCTTAATTAAATTTCTTTCCTAAGTAAAACAATTTTACTTTATGTAAATACGATTACATATTTATCGAATAACTATCTAATTTACTAGAAATAATTATATGACCTAAACCAAGATATCTTTACTAGCATGTCTACAATTAGACATTTTCTTGATAAGACATTCTTATCTTTATTGCTACATTAAAACATCTTTAAGTAGAGTCCATAAACCTAATTTATGTCTTAAATAATTTTTAAGTAAACTAATTCAATTAGGTCTTCCAAATAAGACCTTCTATTTAATTAATTCATAAGATTTAATCTAAGAAATACATGTGAACCACAATGTTTCCAACATGTTGGCAATGAACATAAATTAATCTCATTATCTATGTTCATAGATTAAGAGTGAGATCTAGCATCCTATCATGATCACCTAAATGCTTAAGAGTCAATATGACATCATCGAAACCTTTGAATAATCAACCTATCAGCGTAATTCGATCATTTCATCAAATATCCGACCTAAAGCAAGAGCATGGTGCAATGCATACCCATTATTTACATCCATTTTAGTTCTTACAATCATGATTAATGATTATGAATCTATAAAAATAATTACTCATAATTCATAATGCTTTCGCCATAGACTTAATTTAATTAACCATAGTTAAGAAAAGATAGAATATATTTTCGATGCCACTAGGAGTGGTGAATCCTCTTTGGATCACTCGTTCATCTTCATATGATTCTTGCCATACCTAAAACCACCCTTCTTTTGGCATCCATCAAAGTGGACCCATCTATGATGATCTTTAAATATGACCTTCCCCATACAAAATGACTTGGTTTCATAAGTCTGAAGACTATTTACATGACTAGTACATGAAAACATTTTTATTGACACTTGAGTAGCTAATACCAAAAAGAGTTCTTATACAAGCCATTTTAGTGAACTTGTTTCCTTTAAACAAGCACCCTTATGCCATCCCATATTTTATAAAAATCATGTACATGATGTGGATAATGTTTTGATGATCAAAATAACATGTTGATTGTATTGATGATGAATATAAGTATACATTGACAAGTTGAATATTGTAGCTTGATGACTAGCTTGAGATAATTGTGAACAATATTGTGGATTTACATTATTGTAAATTGGATATTTTAAAAAACCCTTATTTTTCTATTTAAAAAATTGTTAAAATAATGCTTTCAGTAAAAGGAAGTTTTTATTAAAACCTTTAAATAATTTAAGGAGACTTTTTAACAAGCAAATTTATCTTAAGTTTTGTCATATCAAAAAGAGATAGATTGTTAGCTTTACTCATTTTGAGTTAATCTCGATTTTGATATGATAATAAGTAAAACTTAACTAGCTTGTGATTAAATATTTTAAATCTAATATTTTTCCTTGAATTAATTTAAATATATTCTTAAAAATACTAAAAAATTTTCTAACTCCATATTTTTCTCAAAAATAGTGTTTTAAATGCACACTTTTGTTTAAATTATTTTTGAAATAAGTTAAAGTCATTTTTAAGCCTAGAAAAACACTTTATACAATTTATTTTAATAACTGTATCGATAGAATGTTATTTGTATTGATAAAATGTTTGGTAGTACCTAAATTAATTTTGAAACCCTAGATTGTATTGATACAAATATGAATATATCAATACATTTTTGAAATGTATTGATGCACCTCTAAACGTGTCGATACATTGCTCATGAAGGTCAGGTTTTAAGGTTTTTAAGAGAATGTATCGATACCTATACTAATGTATCAATAAATATGCGCGAGATTGAATAGAAAGAAGCATCCACCTACCAAATCAATGCCTAACATCCATAATTCATTCTGAAGCTTTAAATAGAGGTTTACAACACTTATAGTATCAAGAGATACCAAATATTAATCAAGAAATCCATAGGCAAAGGTAAAATTCTTCAAGTTCTTATTTTCATTTTACTTATGCACATTTGTATTTGTCAGTTTGACTTGTATCTTTTCTTTATTGTGCTTAAAATTTTGTAGACATCCTTCTATTAGAGGACTTGATTAGTTTGCAAACAATTTCGCTTATCACAAGGGTTTTGTGTAAGATTGAGAGAATTACTTAAGAATTTGGGTAGAATTCTTAAGAGGATTTAAAAGGTTCTACCTAAGCCTAAAAAGATAGTAATTTACTGTTATACCCTAGCCTTAAAGGAAAATTTTCACTAATGGATTTTGGAAATCACATTGGCAAGCAAGTGCTAAAAAGAGAAGACGTAGACTCTAAGTTCAAGGACCATACCTCTATATATCACTGGTTTGATTTTCTATATCTTAACTCAATTTTATCTTTATTGATTTTAAATTTAAAAATTAAAGTTCATATTATAATTGAAATTTTGAAAGAACCAATTCACCACACTCTTGGCTCGTTCCTTATTTCATACAACACTATACTTGTGTAGAGACCAAATTTCATCTGAGCCTTTTCTTCGACAGTAAAATATCCGAAACACAAAATTAGGTGGGCGTCAAGGGGGTTGACCTTCTTCAGATGAACTAAGCCTTTTTTAGATCAATTTGGGCACATCTAGGTGGTCGTTTGCACATGTAGCTAAAAGATTGTAATTTAGGGTTTGAGGAGAATAAAACCTAACTGAAAAAGACAAAGATTATAAAGGAAAAATTAGCTTTAAAATTTATATTTGTAGAATTTTGAAAATTTATTATTAGATAGGATATCATGGTCAAATTTCTCATTCTTGGAATTTTTTCAAAATTTTTTCATGAAATTTCGTAAGTTGAACATCGTATATTTTTAACAATACTATAAGTATTTATGTCGATACTCACTATTAAAAATCCAAAAAGTTCAAGAAAGAGTTTCACATCGGCATTTTATAGCACATGGTGCCAAATTATCAAATTTATTATTTAATTCTAATATTTTTACAGTACCCACAAGCTTTCTCACGAAAAAATTTTTGGTAAAATTTGTTTAGGGCTCTAGGTTTTTGGTTTTTATCGATAAATATTTTGATAAGTGCGTTGAACTCAATTCTTCTTTTTTTTTTTTCCAAGCTCATGCCCATTTTATCATTTTAGTAGAAACCTTTAGTTTTGTAAGATGTATTTCGTAAAATCTTTTCAAGTCTACGATTTTAAGCTTTTTATACTTTCAAATTAAAATATTTTGGAATTTATTATTTTCAAATTTAAATTTATTTTTGAATTTTCTATTTATTTTTAACATAGACTTTTTCTCTTTAAATGAATTTCTCGTAAACATTTTATGAGTCTAAAATTTTTAATTGCTTTTTTTCACAAAAAAATTTTCCAGTTTATTCAAAAAAATTCTTTTTAGAATTTAAAGGGATTTTCTTATTGATTTATTTTTACTTATTTTATCTTCGTTCTTGTTTTAATTCATGCATGAATATCCCATGTAAGGTATATGCATGGAATTTTTCACGAACCATTTTTAGGGAAATTAAATATTAGATATATGCAATTTTGGAAAACTCTCATGATTTCTGGGCTTGATTTCTTATAATTTTTTTTACATTTTTCATTCAATTTTTTTTCAATTAAATTTTCACATATTAATTTCATGAATTAAATTTTCCTTATGGATCTTTAATTAGAATTCTTGCATGATTAATTTCTCATAAGTAGAAATTTTAATTAATCACTTAAATATATGGATGCTAATCTAATTTCTTCCATTATATTTTTAATTAGAGCTTTAAAATTTTCCTTATGGTGCTTTAATTAGAATTTTACATGATTAAATTTCTAATTGAATTTTTCTCATATAGAATTTTTATTAACTCTTTGAATGTAAGAATTTTATTTCAAGTTTTATTCATTCCAATTTAGTCCTTATAATTGAAATGTTCCATGAATTTTCTTTAACAAATTTTCATTTCACATGGAACTAATTTATTTCTAGTTAGATTGTTTTCCACCAAATTAGCATAGTTCAAGCTATTTCTAACTTGGTTATAAATGAAATAACATAGTTGAAACTCAATTTTTATTTGACAAAGTTTGGTTCCATTCCAACCAATTCCAACATGTTGGACAAGAAGTATAAAATAGCTATCATGACCCTTGGATGGTAGCTGACAAGTTGTATGACAAAAAGAATGTGAATTTATGACAAGCAATTCTTACCTAATAAGGAAAAGTCAAAACATAAATAAACAAAATAAAAAACAGAGAGGAAATTCGGCCGAAAAGGATTTTTCCCTCCTTGGTTGAATCATCAGGGGAGGATGTTTTTCATTTGGTTTTCTAGGTTTTTTGAATTTAACTTTAAATTTACTTAAAGGAAAAAAATAGAAAGATTTAGAATTTAATTTGGGGGGGTTTTTAATTCAACAAAGGTGTGGACACCTTATTTTGTCCGAGCAAATTTTTAGCAAGCTGGGGGACGATTGTTGGGCAATGTGTCACCCGAGAAAAAGTATTTTTAAAAAGGTCAAGAATGCCTATGGATCATATTAAAGAAAAATGTAAAGATGTGGTATCAAAGGACGTAGTTCTAGGTGTTCAGGGATAAAAGACATGGGAAAATTCATAATTTTGCCTGAATGTATTGATACATGGTTCTCATGTATCAATACAATGCTCTAATGACTAACAATTTGAAATATCCCCATTTGCATCGATACAATGTGTAAATGTATCAATACATAAGCATATGTATCAATACATGAACTCATGTATTGATATTAGGCCATGCCAGAGCCAAAACTTGCATTCTATAAAAGATGTATCGATACATATCAACATTTATCATTATAATGCTCCATTGTATCTATACAATGTTTCATGGTATCGATGCAATGATCATTCGAGGGTTTTTAGACCAAATGTATTGACATATTCTTCAATGTATCGATACATGCAGGCTATTTTCTATGATCGAAGCATTTTTTTACTTGTCCACCATTGATCCAAAGCTTGATTTTAACTTGTTTTTATATAAAAAAAGATCAAAACCCATATCAAATTATGAATTTGGACTTGTGAATTAATCAAAACATTTTTTTAAGACTAAATTAGATCATAAAGGGTCAATGTCATATGATCAACCTATTTCTCCTTTGTTTGTTGATAAAGATCACCATCAGCCACCCTACTTGCTGGTATCTAATTTTAGCAATCAAACCAGCCACCCTATGTCCATCACATTGGTAGTAAATGGCTTCCTACAACCACCCTATAGCCATCAGTTGTAATAACTTTATCCCATTGAGAAATGACCAAAAATACCTCTAATTTAGCTCCAAATTGCTGGTATAAATAAGCCATCAATATCTCAAAAGAAGAGGTTTTTTCCAGCTTGTTTCAGCTCTTCTAACTCATTCACACATAAAAAAAAAAGCATAATCCCATAGCCCTTCACTGAGCATCCAAAAACAGTCCCAAACACTCACTCCCAGCCACTATACACTTTAAAAAATTATCCTCACTTATACTAGAACCAAAACCTTTCTTTTTCTCTCATTTCTTGCTAATTAACAATAAGGAAAAGAAGGGAATTTAGGCCATCTCTGCTGCTTCAACCACTTGACCAAAAATTAAAGCTTTATTGGTATAACTTCTTATTTAATCACTTTCATTTTCTACTTTTTAGCATCTTTATCATTTAGTAAGCTTTTCATGCTTCCACCACCCTCTTAGGATCCTCATACATTATTGTGGCTTTTGGTTATGGTAGCTTAGGATTTGGATGCCTTGATGCCCCTTTTGATGTGCAAAGTGTCTTATTTTATCCTCATTATTTTTTTGATAGCTCTTGTTCATGCATTTTATGCCATATTCATGCATCATGTTATGTTCAATCCATGCATAAATCCTTAGCCTAGCATATTTCAAGTATGTTTATATGTTAGCTTGCATTTTGCCATGAATCATTATTATTTTCAGCATGCTTCACTTCATGAGATGTGTGCATAACACTTTCTTTGTCAAGACCATTGGTAAAGTTAGCATCCCCATTCATGTTATGTGCCATCCCCTTGTATGTTCATTGTCTTTTCTTTGTCTAAGTGCATGTTTGATGGCTGTAAAAAAAAAATTGATTTTCAAAACCTTTTCAAGCCAAGCATGTTAACGTCAACCAATGAGGATTAGCATGAACTTAGCATTTTCCTTAAAGTTAGCAAAAAATCTTAGGAAAAATTAAGTTTTCCAGATCTGGAGTCTTGGTTAAACAAGCTCAAATCTTTTGATTTTCCAATGAAAATGGCCTTACACTTATTCCCGAAATGTTTGTGCCTTGTTTTTTAGTCGAAACCTTGAGTGGTATGATCAATGGGCTGTTTCATCATCCCAAAATACTTTGGGGTTATGCAAATAAGTTCATGATGCTCATGCCACCCTTTTCATTCAGCCATGGATGTTTAAATGTCAATGACCTGAGTTTGGACCTGAAAACACAAAGAAAGATAAAAAATATCTCCTGCCTTGTTTTGTCCCCTACTGGCAGCACAACTGTTACAAATTAAAAAATTAGTTTAAAATCTCAAATGATTTTTCATGAATTTTTTGATATTTTTCTCTCAAAGTGTGTCAAATTATCTTTAAAATGATGTTTTATTCACCCTGGATCATTCCAGATGAAGGAGTTATTATTTTTCAAATCTAAACTGTCCAGAACCCTAGAATCAGTAATATGTATTCTGATTGGGCCGTTTAGACCCACTAAATGATTTTTCCAAATCCTTCAAACCTTTTTTGACAAAAGATTCATGAAATTCCCTTTCTTAGAAAGGTATCATTTGTAATTTTTTGATACCAAACCAGTTCGGGGTGATTTTTCAAATTCTGACACATCTTGTCCCTCATATGCTTTACCAGTAGCGTAATTAATCCAAACTTGAAAATTTATTCCTTCAGAAAGTGATTTTTTGGGATATTAGGAATATTTTTAGATTAACCTTCATCGAGTTACCTTTCTAACGGTATCTTGTTCACCCTGTAAAACCTTCAAACCAATTTAGAATAAATTAAGAAAATGGGATAGCGTGATGTTGTCCCCCTATTTTAAGTTATGGTCTGAATTAAGTTATTTTCCCGAGCTTCATCTCGAGACATTCGAATGTCACCTTATCACCTTGGTCAGCCTTGAGAACATGCTTTGACCTCCCATAGGCTCATATTACATCTTTACCATCCTCATTCCCAATAATTTCTATTATCAAAAAGCGTAAAAATGCTTACTCATTTTCTAAATCACAAAGTTTTGTCAACTTAAGTTTTCCAACTCGACTTCTTTAAAGAGTGTTAGACATGTCACTTTTGAGGATACTCCAACCCTAACCTTCCAAGGGGATACTCCAACCCCACCTTTTCAAAATTATTAAGATTAAAAAATCTTCCTTTGTCAAAATTATTTGTCATCTCGGGGATACTCTAACCCTATCTTTTTGAAGGGATACTCTAACCCTATCTTTCAACTATAATTAAAATTTTCTTCTTCCTAAATTTCAATGAATGTGTTAAGAGTCAAGCCCGTTTTTATTTTAAAAAAACCTTATTAAATCAAAGAACCCAAATCCGTCTAAAAAATTATCGATTCGATTATTCCCAGATAATCGATGCCAATTATGAGATAAATTCCAATAGTCCAACCCTTCTTTTTATCATTGCATTGAATGGTTCATATTATGTTACTTCATTCATTGCCTTACTAACATGATTTCTCTGTGATGATTATTCGCATTCATATTTTCAAATCATTTCAAGTAAAATTAAAGGTGATGTTCTGCGTGGGTACCTCTCCAGTGCCTAAAATGGAATATTTCATTTTCAAAGTAAAATCTAGAGGTCATTTTTATTAAAAATTTCTATGTTCCTCATCTATCCAAGGCATATATGAGATTAAATATTTTCATCAAAACCTGGATTTGAATTTTTACAAAATTCATGCATTAGAAGAGGGTTATATTAAAATAGTGATGAGTTATGGTTGACAGAATCAAAATTGAGATAAGACATAACTAGTAAGGTACCAATTTTGGGCATCGCAAAGAGGTTCATGCCTCATCGTACTTAACCAACTCCTGAACTCAAATGGCAAATCTTTGCTACTACATAGACCACGGGATCAATGTTTTAAGTTTTGTAACTTAAGATATAGGTTTTAATAGGCATTTGATCATGCCTAGCCCAAAATGATTGGTGGCCACTCCAAGTGTTGGCCACTTCGTGATGGTCATCCGAGACCAATAAGATGAGCGATTCATCTTATGGTTCCCTTTACTTTATCACAAGTCGAGAATTTGTGCTTTCTCATTCTCATCATGTTGCGAAGGAAAAGTCTTAGTCAATAAGATATTTCCTAGTCAAAAAGATATTTTAAGTTGTATGCACCCATAGATCCACAAGGATCCACCTAGGGGCACGTTGCGAGAAAAGGTATTCTTTTAGTTTCTTTTTGTTTCATGGCATTCATTTATATTTTCATCTATTTTTGGATTTAAAGGTTCCATTTTCCTTGTTTTGAGCTTTATTAACCTAATTTAATTATGTGAAAGCAATGAACAAATCTTTGGTGATTTGTTTATCACCATTTAGTTTACTTGTTACTAAAAGTTCTTTTAACTAAGGATTTTTAAATCATATTAATATACGTTAATATTGATTTTTGGATGTTCTCGCATTCTTATGTTCATGTATATGTTTAAATTCATGTTATGGAATTTTTGCTAACATAATTTCCCTATAGTTTCTTTAAAGTTGCCTATCCATGTTCTAATTTGAGCTTGATAGAAGCTTAGGATGATTATAGGTGGCTGTACGCCTTGGTTCATGAAAAAGATTTTTTTATGCAGTTTCTTGCTTAGCTGAACTGAAGGGAGAATTTAGAAATCATCATAAATTTTCAAAGTTGATTAGTGATATTTTTATTACATTTAAAATTTTTAAGGGTTTAAAATTAATTTCCTAAATTTTTTTAAGGCCTTGGAACAGTACTTCCAATCCTTGGCCGAATGTGAGAGGGTTATCTTGCAATTTTGATTTTTTGGCCACTTAATAATTCCATAGATTATAGAGACCAAAGTAAAATTTTTTTTCCAAGGCTTTCTATGCTTGGTCGTATGCTCTATGGTCTCTTAGGAATATTTTTCACACATTTTAAATTTATTTATGTGCCTTTCTTGCATTTTTAGTCCATTAAGGGTTTTTTTGTAATTTTAAAAATTTTAAGGACATAGTTGTAAATATTCAATTTTTTAAGGCTATGAGTGCTTGGCTGAATGGTTCTAGAGTCCTTAGGTGAATTTTTCATGTGTTTTGTATATGTTTTGATGTGTATTATGTTAGTGTATGCGTTCGAGCCACAAGGCAAATAATTGTTAATGCAAACTAATCACTTTAGTTAGTGATACAAGGTTTTCCTTTATATTAGTGGCGTAATTGACACTCATGTAAACACTAATTGGATGAAGCTTATGAAACACAAAGGCCTTGCAAAGTTAGTAATGAGTTACGATGTTGAGATTCTTATGCATCACAATTGTGTTTCTAAAAACATTTTTAGTCATCGTATTGTCAAGACAAGGCCTTTACAATGTACAGAGGCTAGAATATGCTAAGCTTTCATGCATTTGATGCATGCAATTCTTTGATCTTATAGAAGTTGAAGTATAGAGATATTTGGGGATAGCATATGGGTGTTTTTTTTTGGAAACAAGTTCATTGAACATGGCTCATATGAGAATTCCATTTGGTATAAGTCACTTAAGTCTCTATGGAATATGTTCTTATTTGCTAGTCATGTGTATTAGTCCTCAGAATTATGATAGTAGGTCATCGTCTATGGGGAGTATCATGCTTTGGTTCCATCATGAATTGGTCCAAAATAGATAGATGCTAATGATAGGGTGGTTTTGGATATGACATGAAACCTACGAAGTTGGATAAGTGATCTAGAGAGGATTCTCCACTCTAAGTCACATCAAATAAATATCTAATTTGTTCTTGGCTTTGGTTAACTTGATAAAGTTGTTGGCCAATGCATGGTGAATGTAGGAGAAATTGTTTCTCTAAATTCATGAGGTTAACCATAAGCTGTAAGAACTAATATGGATTAATACATGAGTAGACAATGCACCATGCTCATTATCTTTTTGGGGTATCTGGAGAACGAACTGAAGTAAACTGAGAGGCTGGTTACTATAAGGTTTCTTAAAAAGTCTTATTGACTTTTATGAAAGGAATCTGTATTCCCAGTTAAGTTTGGCCTTATGCAATAGTAGTATTTAAAATTTATAAAATATCATAAATACGAAAAAGAATCAATAAATGTGGAAATAGTTACACTTCCCTTATGGATCTTTAGAAGGAATGTAAATGTGTAGCAAAAAAAATTAGATTTAATAAAATTAAATCCCACATTTGAAAAAGGAATTACCTAACTCTTAGATATTGTAATCTAGAGTTTAACCCAATCCGACAGATCCCTAAAAGTGGAAGTTTGATGTTCAATTAGATCTACTAGGTCATGAGTAACACACTTGTCTTGCCTTTAATAGTAATCCCCACAGATGATTATAGAAGCCTTCTGAAGGATTAGTAGTTCTCTAATGCTAGTAGAAGACTCAACAAGTCTCAACCAAAAGATGACTATGGCTTGTTTCTTCCTTCACCCGATCCAGGAACACTTCTAAGATGGTTTTCTCTTTTGAAGAGTGGAAGAATGATGCAAGGTGGAGGAAAAAAGTAGTTGGTGCCAGTGGTGAATTTCCACCTCTGGAATGGCAACACTTAGGAGAATTAATAATATATTCTCGAAACTAATTCATTTTACAAGTGTTTTTTGATTTTACAACATTTAGTCGTCCAATTTTTTCTTACTTTAGCCGAATTTCTCAAAAAAAAAAAAAAACTTAAGAAGTCTTGTTATCAAAATTAAATATTTCATATTGATGAAACTTTTGTACCATAGGCAATTTAATTTTAATTCCAACTCTTTTACATTATAATGCACATAAAATGGCTCTAGGGATTCAATCAAGGCACTATGAATCTAGTTACAATTTCAACTTGGTGTACCATAGATTACTTAGCTAAATTAGGTTTTTATGGAGTTTAATCTAAATTAAACTCTTTTATTTATCATATAAATAAATTAATTTATCTTATATAATTATCACATAACTAAATACAAGATAAATAGATAAAAAACCATTTAGCTAAATAAAATGATCCTTTTATGAATTTTTATCCAAATAAAATACATAACTTAAATTAAAATAATTTTAATTTAATAATAATCTTATTAATATTAATTTTTTAAATAATAATATTTTGATAAGATTGTGAAAGAATTTCAACTAGGATAATTTCCACCATGTAATTTCTTGATTCAGACATTATCCATTTAGACATGGTATGTCTCATTTAGAGATGGAATGCCTTAATTTAGACATTATTTAAATAAGATTATAGATACCCCATTTTGTCTGGGCTATCATCTAAAGCATAGAATGTCATTATCCTAGGCATCAACGGAGTCATTTGAATGAGCACGGGTTAGTTCCCCATCATTCCTAGCTAAAGTGAGGTGTTAGAATAGCCATAGATGTGTAAAATCACATAGGTGCATGTATGTATCGATACATAATGACCAAACCCTTAAAACCCTAAAAAATCAACCTCGGTGCCAATACAAAAGGTTAGGTATGGATACCTTTGGTGATGGTATCAATACATGAAGCTTAGGTATTGATACATGTTATTTTAAAACTAAAATCTTGATTTTGGGACAGTTTGTATCGATACAGCCCAAGAGGTACTGATACCTAAAAAATTTCTAGGCTTAGTATCGATATAATATTCATGGCGTTAATCTCATAAGCCTAGATATCGATAGAAGTTTTAAAAGTATTAATATAAGAAGCATATATAGGTCCTAGTATTAATACAATAAGCCCTATATTGATATTAGAAGCAAAAAATTGGCATAGGTAACAATACATTATGCTTGTATTGATACCACAAGGCATTTTTGTGTAGATAGTGATGCTTTCGACCCTTGAACCATAGAACTTAAAATTCGATTTATAGCATATTTTTGGCATAAAAAATCATCAAAATTCATGCCAGGGCTTAACATTGGACTTATGATTGGTTTTTAACAAAATCTTTGGCCTAAAATGGCTTGAAATTAAGACATTTGCATAAAAAACATGGTTTGCTTAGGGTATGCTTGGCCATTTTCTCCACTTGTGGACTCATTCACCTTCTCTGGTCTACTACTCTACTTACTATAGCCATTTGGAAAATAGCCAGTTGGGCATAGTACCCAGAGCTATCATATGGTACATGGCTAAAGCCTTGAAAATGCCTTACTTTAGCTTCAAAATGGATTGGCTAAACCTTGGACTCTAAAATGATTTAACTTTGGCTTAGAAAACAAAATTAGAAACATTCAAACACTCTAAAGATCTCTTCTCAGCCATCATTCTTTGAAAAAACCTTTCCTTCCCGTAGCTCCTCAAAGCCATCACCAAAAACCCTCAAAAGCCTTCTATTTCACCCTCTTTTCAACTAAAACCTCCCTTCAATTGTTAGCACATCTTTTAAGCTCATTTTGGCCACCCTTTTCTTGCTAATCAATAGAAAATAGAGGGAAAAAGTTGAGCTGAAAGTTGACAAGTTTTCCATTTAAGAGCTAAAGCAAGGTTTGAAGCTACTTGGTATAATTTCCAGTTCATTCTCATACTATTTTCTTCTTTTATCTCATTTTCATCATTTTAGAGAGCCATATAAATGTGATCATGATTTGATGTTGTGGCTTTATGGCCACATTCCTTGGACTCTCATGCATTTTGTGGCCTTTTTTGTGGTAGACCTAAGATTTTTATATGCTATACTAACCCTCTTTGCTATGCTTTACCATGTTTATGTACTTGGTTTGCTTTAAAAACATATTTTAATGTTGTTCTAAAAACTCCAGTTGGCTTTTTCTTGTCTAAACATGTACCATTTTCCATGGCATGACTCTTGAAGTTGTTTATAAACCTAACTCTTCCATGCATCTTAGTCACTATCTTTTATTTTTATCATCATTTACATGCCAAGGTACCATCTTTATTTGTCGAAGCATGCTATCTATGTTCATGTGATGAAAGTCATTTTTAGCTCATAATATACTTGTTAAGATGCTTGTTTGATGATTGTCAAATCTCTTTTTTAGAAACCCCTCAAGTTAAGGCCATGTTAACTTCAATAAATAAGGATTAACATGTGCTTAAGGTTTTCTATTCATTGGTTTTTCAATCTTTAGGAAAAATCAAGTCTCTCATGTTTGGATCTAAGGGTTATTGAGGCCAAATATTTTTGTTTTCAGAAGTAAAATGCTTTTTAAGTGTCTAAGATTATTTATGCCTTGATTCATTGCCTAAGAAACCCTATAAAATTGAAAATCCCTTGTTTTTACCCTAACAACATTGTAGCCATGACTTGAAAAATCATTTGCAAACTCTAAACAATTTTTTATAATTTTTTAATATTTTTTTCTGAAAAGGCATCAAATAATGGATGAAGGAGATACTGATTTCAAAACCAATGATGTCTAGAACCCCTGGAATTAGCAACTTGCTTTATTTTTTGGCCATTTTGGCCCATTAGGTGATTTTTATAAATTTTTAAAATATTTTTCCTAAAAGGTCCATGAAATTTCCATTCTATGAAAAGTATTGTTTGTGATTTAATGATTTCATGAGTTAGGAATGATTTTTTAAAGTTTGCCACACCTTTTCCTAGGCATGTGCTATCAATATTGCACTTGGCCTAAATTCAAAAATTATTTCGACCTAGAATGCAACTTTTTAAGATTTTCAGAATACTTGTAGCTTAAACCTTATGAGTCATCTTTCCAATCATACCTTACTCAACCCTTGAAACCTTTGAATTTGCTCAAAATAAAATTGAAAAATGGGACAACATGATACTATCCCCTCTTTTTAGCATTAGTTGAAATTAATTGATTTATTTGAATTCTTACTCTGAGACATTCGAATATTTCTAAGTGATCCTAATCAATCCCTCGAGTCAAAACAAGTGTCAATTTACCCTAAAGGTCGGATCAAGGTACAAACCTTTTTTTTTTCAATTTTTTTCAATCATTACCTTTTTATCCAAAACAACCAATTTTGTCAAAATTATCTCAAAAATGCCTTTTTGTTAAAAAATTATCGAACTTCTGTTAGGATTAATCCTTCAAATTTGTTTTTCCAAAATCACTAAAATTTTCACCTTCTAGGATATTTCAACCCTAGTTTTCAAAGGGATACTGCAACTCTACTTTTCAAAAAAGTGATCAAAATTAAAATTTTCTCTTTCCCAGATTTCTCCAAACTCGTCAAGATTTTAACTAGATTTTTATTCTTTAATTAATCAATGGATCCAAACTTATGTCTAAAATTGTCGACTTGGTTATTTCTAGATAATCTATGATAATTACAAGATATATTCCGATGTGATTTATTTTATGCAATATTATTTTTTGTCTTACAAACATGTTTCCTTTTGTTGTGCTTAATTTGCATTCATGTTTTCAAAATTGTTTTTTATTCCAAAAGTTATAAGGCAATGTCCCACGTTAGTATCTCTCCAATGCTTGATATAGAATATCCAATTTTCAAAAACTAAATGCGGAGAACATTTTAATAAAAATTCTTATGTTCTCACTTCTACGTTGCATACATGATTTAAACTTTTATCTAAAACTTGGGTTTATTTTTTTCAAATTTAAGCATAAAAAGGGGACTATATTTAGATAATGACAAGTTAAAAACTAACAAGATCGAAACCAAAGTAACATGGCTAGAAAAGATTTCAAGCATCATGGGATGGTTCATACCTCCTTGTGCTTAACCTACTCCTAAGCCCAACCATCGAATCTAAAAATTACATAGACCATGGAATTGATTTTTTGAGTTTTATAACTCTAATTATAATTTCAATAGGCTTCTGATCACACCTAGCCCAAGGTGACTAGTGGTGAATCCAGGCTTTGGTCATTCTATGGTGGTCACTGATTGGATGAGCGATTCATCCGATGGTTCCCTTTTTGAATTATAGAAGAGAAGTCCTGATTAAAAGTAAGCACAAAAAATTTTTTAAGTCACATGCATTCTTTTTCGTGATGAAGCTAGGGTGAGATGCCAATAGTTTGATGACTTCACTCGAGACTAATTTAGAGAGTTAGCCATATGACTAGCTGTGTCTTACTTGGTTCTCAAATCTTTTAATTTTTGATCATTATTTAATTATAATCCTCTTTCATTTTTAGCTACTAATCTTTTATTTGCCATGATTTTTGTCATGTGATTGTTAGGGATTGCCTTGTTCCTAAATAAATATTGACTCGATAAATGTGGTAATACGAGGGTAAACAAAAGGTTTGATTGTTTCCTTGACACACACCACTTACTACATCTACACTAGATTCCTGCCAGACTCCATGGTAAGATTGGAATCCTAATTATTACGAGGAAGTGAGCTATTTACCTTCATGAGTAGACCTCTGTACAAGCATAGGAATACCTTCTGGAGTATAAAGTTTCTATGTCTCTCATGAGTATCCCTTCGCTTTTGTATAGGAAAATAAATCCACTAGATTGACCCATTTTACCAAGCCTATAACCGACCTAGGATCGAGGTGCCTTGGCTATCTTTACAGAATGGAGGAGTGATTTGGATACCAATTTGGATATCAACCTAAACCTATATAGTGAGCCCTATGAGCCAATCCTGTTAAGCCATACCGAAATACTACTAGGATGACATAGAAAATCAAGACACCCAAGAAAATACTTCTAACCTTTGCACTTGCATACCACAGTTATGTAGGTGATGGTAAACAAGCACTGTCAACCATGTCTGTCATAATAGTGTTAGGACATGATGTTATGATATCCAACCGATGGTTTAATGCATGTCAAATATTAAGCGATGGCGTATATATGCCACTTCATGGATTGTCAACTTATCCCTAGAGGTATCGTATCATCTCGATAAAGGCAATTTTAACCTAGACACATCATTATGTTGTTTGTTGGCACTTAGCTTGTCCCGATACCTTTCATATCCACCCCTAGGCATCATAATGATTGTCAAGGCACTATCCATGAATTACTTACATTCTTTTAGTTCTTCATTTGTGTCTGTATTACATTACATTGCCACTAGCCTATTTCTTTTTCTTTTTTTTTATTATTACGTGCATCATAATCATCATCATGGGATAATTAGTTTGGGGCTCAGTGTTCAACAAAGAGTATTTAGCGTGAAGCAACTGTATGTTCCTATCCTTAAGCTTTTTAAATAAGTCAAGACATGCTTAGAAGGTTTGCAGCATAAAGATAAGGAAATCCTTAAGCTCAGTTACATCACAGTAGTCCGAGAAAAAGTTAAGATTGGGTTCTATCAGAATGATTGGTGAGAGTTTAAACATATTTGGGCTAGTTCAGGCAATATCGAAAGAAAGTCATTCATAAGAAGATCTAGGGACATAGCTTTCTTACTCAAAGTCTAGTTGGATTTTGGCACATTGCAAGTAGCATCATGATTTTGGAATCTAGCATACCAATGTTTCACCTTTAATAAGGAAGATTGGCTCCTACCATCTATAAATACACTGCATTACTCGATATTAAGAGAGTTTTGTTTGATAGAATTTACTATAAATAGCTATTGCTTCGAGTTTCAAGAATGAACTAGCACAAGTTCTTAGAGCCCTAAAGTCTTGGATCAATGGCCATGTCAAGGTAAAAAAGAATAGTGAGTGCATCTTGTGGGCTTGTTTGAAGGAGTCAATGGCAAATATCATCAATCGAAAAAAGTTCAAGATGTCTATGCCTTGGCGAAATATAGATTGGTCATATTCTCATAGACCTAGGGTTATATAGAGATGACGGTCATAAATTTTTCTCCCATATATGTTGCAACATCAACCTTACACCCACCATATTGTTAAGACCTTTTGAGCCCGCAACTTCTACAAGAAAATTAGGGTAGGTAGATTCATCAGGTGTGCCTCGCTCTGTCATATCTAGCACATCAACCATTTATGCATTGAGGAAAAAAGAATGATGCACAATCTATTCTCTAACTTCAGTTCTTTTTCTAAGTTCCTCGAGAAAGAATGGCCCTAAGATAAGTTTGAAGAGTAATAGGTCAAAAAAATTTTAAAATCTTAAAAAAAAAAAGTTACGTTGAGAGCCTTATGGATGCCTTTTCACTTTATTATGTAGAGATGCGAGATTACACATGCATGTCATTCATGGGATTATGGGGTAGTACCAGTTTGCACCACTTCTGGTTCTGCGATAGTTCCAATGTCAGTAATTTATCTCATTTTTTGAAGGCCTCAAGCATTGGGACTTTAAATGTGGAGAAAAAAACTATAAGTCGAAAGTCCAATTAGCCCTCTATGCTTGAAGGCAGCTTTGTTGCATGAAAAGATACTAAAAAGGAAATGCTGTGACTTTAGGGTACGATGAATGAAGGGTTCATCGCATTAATGACATTTTATTGCTATTTGATGAGGAGACATCCCAAATTCTATTAGGTGGGCCTCATTCTGTAGATAGATTACTTAAATGAGAATTTAAACAAAAAGCACTGCCTTTACCATAGAGATTACTGGGTTGAAGGAAGAAAAAAGTCTATTAGAGATAGACGTTTACTTTCGAGGTGGCAAGACAAACTAAGTGCTTAAAAAGAGAGATTACTTTAAGAAATATCTCAAATGCTTGACTATGGACTCTGTGGCATTTTGAAAAGCAAGTATGTTTTGATGCATTGTCAAGACATCAGCTGAACGGGAGCCAAAATTTGTTATCCTCGACAAAAAGTTAAATCAGTGGATAGAAAAAACTAAGATTAACAAGGAAAAGCTCATCAGGGCTCGTGTTGTCATGTCAACCTCGTCAAAAGAGAATTAAACACCTAAAAGCTTAGGTATGCCATTTAAGGATGGATAAGGCTAAGAATAAAGCTTTAACACTTAGGGTTCAGAGTCTAGAGCTATCTTTTCAAGATTGTCAAGACTGAATCGATGACTTGGTAAGAGCCTCTGAACAACAAGAAGGAGAATGGCAAGAAATGGTTAAGCAAGCATGCTTGAGTCATAAAAAATGTCATTACCACTTGACTAGGCAAATTTAGGCAGCCAAATTAGAGATAGATTATATGATTGAGGTGGTCGAATCCTTAAGGTGAGACATCATACCCATAGGAGACCACAAGTGGCAATTGTTTAGTTTCTTAGAACACGTAATTAAATAATGTAATCATATCAGATATTTTCAAATGTAATGCTGTTAAAACTCTGTCTGTTGCTTTATGAAAGTTGTTATGGTGAAGTTGTTCTATGAGCCAATTGTCTTTATTGCATTTGCATATTTAATTTTATTTTGTATTGTCTTATTTATGCATCCATATCAATAATCACTTATTGTCATGACACCATACTTAGTGTCATCTCATCATAAACAATCAGTAATAAACACATGTAAAATAAAAAGTCTAGTATGGAAATGGCCATAAAAGTGTAAAGGATTTTAAAATTAGACATGTAACATAAAACAAAATATTGCACAACACTATAATACCCACTATCACAAATAGATCATGGAAAACAATCACCAAGAATGCATCGAGTGACTTGAGTTGATGTATAAAAAATTTCAAGACCAAATGCTTTGTCAGCAAGATGAAATGCAAGCTCAAATCATGAAGCTCGTGGAATTAATCACAGCTTCCATAAAAAAAGACAGGTGGTACTATGGTACTGAAAAAAGCTAGCTAATCTAAAAAAATCACCCTATCGATTGTAGTGAAGTTACTAAGGAATAAACCTGTCAAGAGCACTAGCATAACACTTTACCAAACCCACTAGTAGCACCGATAATATATATGAATCCTATGGTGACTAATCAATTTGTTTTAGGCTTCATGGAGCAAATACGGGGGTTTTTCTAGCTTATCCTATAGCCCTCAATAAGATGAGACAGAGAAGACAAACGGTCAAAAGCTTATAACGTTTGCCATTAAACAAACAAATATTAATTTTTAGAGAAGTGGCTCTAAGCTGCTAAGGGGAGTGACCAGTTCATAGCCATTGATGCATAATCTTTGTCTTTGGTGTCTAACCTTGTCATTCCTCTAAAGTTTAAGATGCCTTTGTTTAAGTAGTTCAACAAAACTATTAACCCCATTGTATATATTTAGACATACCTTAGGAACATCACTGAGTATGAAAAAGATGAAAAGCTCCTTATCCATAATTTTTAACACAGTTTGACTATGGTGGCCACCTGATGGTACATTGAACTTGATAATTTCAAGATTCAATCATAAGTTGACCTAGCCAAAACTTTTTAAACTAGTACCAACACATGTAAGACTGGGTTCCCAATCATTTTTTCCCTTATGAACTTAGAGGAAAACCCAACCAAAAGTTTTAGACAATATGCTCAAAGGTGAAAGGAAGAGGCAACTTTGGTCCAACCCCTCTCATTGAGAAAGGGATGACCATTAAGTTTATCAACACCTTTTATGCCAATATTACGAGAACCTAGTAAGGAATGCCACTAAAAAGTTTATCGATCTAGTTTTATCTGGTGAAATGATTGTAGGATCTCTATGCGTAAGTCATCCAAATCACGTAAGAGGCCTATTGTTAGCAAGAAGAAAGAAGAAAAGGTAAACACCATAATTATGCCAACCTATCATAATTGAGCCAGTATCAAGTACCTAATCTTTAGTACCTAAGTGCACCCTGCTCTGACCAGGTCATATTGCATCTGTAGTCGATTAATACCATAACTTATAACTCATCCTTTATTGTCTAGTGAAATCCATCATGAAACAACCGATTGCAAGCCAACCAAAATGTTGACAATCCTACCAACAACACACTAAACAATAAGGGTGTCAACCAATGAAGACAATAATTCAACCTTATCCCCATGACATACAAAGAACTTTATCAGGCTTTACTCTAAGGGCATGTAGTCACTCCTGTGTATGTCCTATAGAAAACACCTCTATAGCTTTAGTGGTATAACATCAATGCCATTATAAGTATCATGCCAGGGCACGAGGCATGATTCCAAAAACGGTATTTCTTTAAATAGAGGGTATAAAGCCTTATTGATTTTAAAGTTCAGCAATTTGAGACAAACCATGCGTTAAATTTTACTACAAACCCCTTACAAAACCATATCGAGCTAGCAGTAAACATATTAGTGTCTAGGATAATTATTAGGTTAAAAGAAGCATAGAAGAAGTCAGGATGCCAATGAACCTGGTTTGGCGGATATTGATTCAGGTAGAAATGTTTAACGTAATTGAAAGGTCAAAAGAAGAAGTTGATGGTTTTTATGATTTCTTTACTATTCATGGCTATACTCTTCAAGCATACAAAAAATTTCAAGCAATAGTCCAAAAAATGATGGATAAGGGCAAAATTGAATTCTATGACAAGAAACAAGAATCTTTCATCAAGTCAGTGAATATGAATAAGGAAGGAATGACATAACCATTGTATCAGAGTGGTCAACCACTTAAACTCTATGAATAATCAAATCTTGGAGAAAGTTCTTCGATGCTTATGCTGAGGCTGCTCATATAAATGCCTACACCATTTCTATAAAAAAGTGACAACGTTGTTCCTTGGAAATTGAGGGTTAAGTCATGATGATGGAGAAGCTCACTCAATTAATTTTCATTATTGATTTATTAGAGATCAGCCATTTAACCCACAGTGATAGATGCCATGTTCCTTCTATTCTAGAGAATTAGAAGATCGATGCCACTTTAATTTCTAGGTCGAGATAAGGACTTAGAATCTAAGAAGATTAAAGTGGTAGAGAATGAGAAGGAAGGCACTGAGTTTTTAAAATTTATGAAGTACAGTGAATACAACATTTTTGATCAATTGAGAAACAATAAGCTAAGATATTTGTATTGTCCTTATTCTTTAACTCAAGTGTTCCTTGAAATGCGTTATCGAAAGTGTTTAACAAAACGTACATGCTATCGAATATTTAAATAGACAAATTGGATCATCTAATGAACAACATCACTATTGATAACTATATCTTATTAACTAATGATGAGATCCCTTTCAATGGTAGGGGTAGCTACAAATCCTTACATATCACCGTCCACTACAAAGGTCGTATTTTACCAAAAGTTCTTATAAGCAATAGCTTTACCCTCAATGTCATGCCCTTGGCTTCCTTAAATGAGCTTCCTATTAATGCCTTCCATATTAAGCAAATTCATATTGTGGTGCAAGCATTCGACAAACCTATCATGGAGTTATTGAAAACGTAATTATTCCACTTTAGATTATCCTATTCACCTATGAGATTAAGTTTCAGGTAACGGACATTATCCTATGCTACAATTGGTTGCTTAGCAGATCATGGATACATTTAGCTAGGGCAGTACCCTCGTCCTTACACCAAAAGTGAAAATTTGTGATCAATGACAAAATGGTCAATATTAGAGCCAAAGAAGAGATGATCACCACTACTTTTACCAACGCCACCTACATTGAACCAAATAAAGATGTGCCTAAGTTATCCTTCAGGTTATCTATGATTGTCAATGCAACATTTGTAGGAGAAAGCCTACCAATAGTTAAGCCTCCATTGTTGAAGAATACCTATATGGTTCTAAAGTTGATTGTTGAAAAAGGTTGTTAAGCTAAAAAAGGGCTCGGCAAGAATCTACAAGGAATGGCCATAGTTTTGAAAGTTATTATCCGAGTCAACAAGAAGGGCCTAGGATTCAAATCCAACATGCAGTAAAAGAAACATCAACCTAAAAAGGCTAGAGATTAGAGGTTAGCCTATCTATTGGGTCAAGAGTTGGGACCAAAACTAATGATATTCCTATTAATTAGTGAGATTTTTTGCTTAAAAGGACTCGTGGATCTTAATTAGTGAAAAGAAAAAAAAGCCAAAGATATCTTGGTCATTCATAATTAGGTCTTCTGTAACCTCCACATCCATGCTGTTGATGATCAGTCAAGCCTATCAAAGTCAACCAATAAAACCTACCTCATTCATTAAGTCTATTCTTGATAATAAGGTTATGTCAAAAACCCTTATGCCTTTTAAGTTTATTTTTGTGCAATGCAAATAATCAAAAACCTACTTGCTTCTGCCTAATAGCTCTAGGGATCTTATAATAGGCATTCTTTATCAGTTATTATTAATAAAATTGACTTTTGCATAAAGCATTTTTTCTTATATGCCTATTTTTTTTCTTTGCCCTTGCTCCATTTCTTTGTCTATACATATTTCCATCTATATTGTTTATTCCTTCACCTTTTCAGGTGTTTAATAGAGTGCAATAGACATTTTAGATGACCTCTTAAAGACTGATTTTCGATCGATCAACCTATGCTAGCAAAGTTAATTTCAATAAAGATTTTAAGAAGAATTCCATGCCACCAGATATGTTATAATTAGTCAAGCATAAAGAAAAATAGATTTTACCCCATGATAAACCAATTAAAGTCATAAATTTAGGGACCAAAAAAGATCAAAAAGTGGTCAAAATTAAAACTTTCATAAAACCCTTTACCAAAACTAAACAAATAAACCTATTCCAAGAGTATGAAAACATATTTGCATGGCATATTAAGACATGGTAGGACTAGACACTAACATTGTCGTCCACAGGCTTCCCCTTAAACTCGAATGCAAACCAATCTAGCAAAAACTAAGGAGGATAAAACTAGACATACTCTTTAATATATAAAAAAAGTTAAGAAATAGAGGATTCCTCGCTATAGCCAAATATCTGAAATAGGTTGCCAACATAGTTAAAGTCTCCAAGAAAGATAGTAAAGTACAAATATGTGTTAATTATTAGAATATAATCTGGGCTAAGCCGAAAGATAATTTTTTACACCCTATATTGATACTTTGGTCGATAATACAGCTAAGAGCTCTTTGTTCTCCTTCAAGGATAGCTTTTTAGGTTATAATTAAATTAAAATGGTGTCTAAAGATATAGAGAAAACTATCTTTGTAACCATGTAAGGCATATTTTGTTATAAAGTCATGCTTTTTAGGCTTAAAAATGCTGAGGCAACTTATCAAAGTGCCATGGTGATACTATTTCATGAGTTAATGCATAAGGAAATTGAGGTTTACATGGATGATATGATCATCAAGTCAACATGAGAAGATGAGCATGTCTTTGACCTTTAAAGGCTCTTTGAACAACTACAAAAATACTAGCTAAAATTAAATCCTAGTAAATGTACCTTCGATGTCACCTCTGGCAAGCTGCTAGGCTTCATTGTTAGTGCAAAAAGTCAAAGTTAACCTAGATAAAGTCCAAAGATTTTCAAAACGTGCCACCACTTCAAACCCAAAAAGAGTTGAGGAGCTTTTTAAAGAAACTAAACTACATCTCCTGATTCATATCCTAACTCATTGATAAATGTAACCTGATCTTTTCACTTTTCGACAAATAGAACCCTGAGGAGTGGAATAAAGAATGGCAAGAAGCCTTTAACAAAGTTAATCACTATCTGTCAAACCTTTTAGTACTAGTACCACCAGTTATCGATTGACTTGTAATCCTCTACATATCAGTCTTTGACAAATCTATGGGTTGTGTACTTTGGCAACATGACAAGTTGGGAAAAAAAAAGAACAAGCGACTTACTACCTGAGCAAAAGTTCACAAAGTGTAAGAACAACTACTCTACAATGGAAAAGTTATGTTGCTAATGTGATTAGCTAGTGCAAGACAATATAGAGGATGTTCTGAAGGACTTTCAAGTGTTGAATGGACCTCTTACATGAGCTCAGGCTAAACAACTACAAAAAGCTGTGTAGGGATTGATCAAGAAGCTAAAGATAGAGATGGCATGCACGTGGACTTCAAAGAGGAAGTAGGCTTTAATTAGCCATATTTAGTTAACTTGCTTCAAGCTTATGAGCAAGTTATTTACTGATTAGGCTAAATGTTGATATTTAGGCTTATCTTTTGTTTACTTATGGGCAAAACCTTTTTGATAAGTGGCCATGCCTATCACATGTTATTTTGATTGTTTTAACTACCTATATCAAGGGCCTATGTATTGGGACACTAGTTATAGGGCTTGGGGCTTTGTTTGGACATTTTAATTGGCCATCTAAAGGCCTATACGAGTTTCACTTACTAGAATGTCTTAGGGTTGTCTTTTGGCTATAATAGTCTATTGCAATTGTAAGACTAGTTTTCAGTTTTTCTTTGGATGATTAATACAAGTTGTCTTCTTACTGAGGCATATTCCCTTGAGTATTTCTTTGGACTCTAACAGAACTTATCAAGGTTAGTTTAATCTTGTGGTGTTTAACTTTTGATATTCTTACTTTGTAATTGATACTAAAGCATTAGGTTAAGTTTTTAATTACTTTGGTATTCTTGGTTTGTGTTTTATATTTAAATTATCGGGTTAAAATCCTATTTTGTTTCTTATTATTTTTTTGGTTTTTTAGCCTTTGGTCTAAATTATTGTTCGAGGGTTTTATGACATCATTCTTAGGGATTTCACATCATTTGGCATTAAAGCTTTAGTTCAGATTAAGTTGATCTATATGTTATTTCTTTTATCAAGTTGTTCCTGTCTTCATTAGCCTCTTAATTTGTTGCTAATCATTAGTTAAGCATTAAAAAAAAAGAAAAAGTGAAAAAAAGAAAAGTAAAAAAAATGGCAAAAATGAGGTTGGATGCACCAGTAAAGAGGCAATTTATGTTTTAAAAATTTAGAGAGTTTAATTTAATTTTACCCTTTAGGTTGACCAAATTCTATTCTTTCCTTTTCTAAAGGCTTGGAAGTCTCCCTTTCTTTTTTTCTAATCAATTCTCTGATTTTGTTGCCTCTGCTGTATTCTTTATAATTTCTTTTTTTCTTTTAAATCAATTGATATTTTAGATTGGCCAAATTTTGTACTTTTCTTTTCTGCTATCTTGGTAGTTTCCTAATTAATCTCTTTCCAATCAATTTTTTACAATTAATTAATTGATTGATTGATATTTTCCTAATTTTTAGTGTTTGTAATTTTAGTCATCCCTACACCCAATCACCACAATTTATACAACATTAATTATTTTGTTACCTCTTTTATTTCTTTCCATTGGGTTTCTAGGTCAGATGTATAACTGAGTCAGCCCTTATCTTTTACTAGTTACTTCAATTTCCCTAGTCGATTTTCTGTTTTCATGTGCTTTTATTCCTTTTATTTTTCTTTCTTTATTTCTATTTAGTTCATATACAAATTTAAGAGTTATTGTTAGTTAGAATTGCTTCAAACTATATTTAACTTTTGATTGCTTCATTATGAGTCTCTTAAAAGAACCAAAAAAATTATAGAGTGGTAAAAGGCATGAGAGAGTGAGATAATTAGACTAAGACAAAAGCCAAATTGAGTGAAAACACAAATTCAAGACCCAAATTGGCGAAAAACATGTGAGAAAGTGATTTTTGTAAGGTTCTAAGCAATTTCTATTATTACAAGTATGAATTGGCAGGAAAAGGCATGGAAGCATCCAAACAGGATGGTAGTAGTAGTGAAAAGCAAAAAACACAGCCAAAACTTGCTTTCATTTTTCAGGCCATGCAATAATAGTTTGAAAAAATGCAACTTGTCTTTAGAAATCTTCAATATAGATGGACAGACAAGAAGCTGCAATTGCAAGGATGAGAAGAAAGCAATCAAATGAAAAAACAAAGAGCAAACCAAATAGCCAACCTTTGGAGAAAGATAAATCGGTGGATGAAGAGAAAGACGAAAATAAGGTAAAGTACATGAATGTTGAAAAATATGCATAAAAAAAATCTAATCAAGACCACTGGTGTAGAAGAGACCATAGGAATCATGATACTATGGACCAAATATTAGGAGCATTAAAATAAAGATTCCTCCATTTCAGGGTAAAAATAATCTTAACTTGTATCTAGAGAAGGAATAAAAAATTAAGCTTATGTTTAAATGCCACCATTATTCGAAAGAAAAGAATATGAAACTTGCTACAATTAAATTCACAAATTTTGTAATTGTTTGGTGGGATCAAGTTATTCTTAGTTGTTGTACAAATTTGGAAAGACTTATTGAAACTTGTGCTTAGATGAAAGCTGTAATGAGGAAGCATTTTATGCCAAGCTATTATTATTGAGATTTACATTAGCTACTTCAAAACCTTACTCAAGGTTCTAAGAGTGTAGAGGACTACCACAAGGAGATGTAAATTACCATGATTAGATCTAATATGGAAGAAGATAGAAAGGCAACCATGGTGTGTTTCTTGAATAGCCAGAATTAGGAGATAGCTAATGTGATTGAGTTGCATCACTATGTAGAGCTTGAAGATATGGTGTATATGGCTATAAAGTGGAGAGGTAACTTAAGTTGAAAGGGGTGTGCATATGTTTTCATCAAATTTGAGCTCTAATTTTTCTTGGAGAATAAATTGGAGCAAAACTAAAAGGGACAAAGCTATTACCAAGTTTAAGGAAGACAAGGATAAAAATAAAGGCATGGCGGTTAGTGATGAAAAAGGTACCAACTTTTCCCAATCTAATAGATATTGTGATACTAAGTGTTTTAAATGTTTAGGAACATGTTATATCACTTTTGAATGTCCTAATAAGAGAGCTATGGTCATGAGAGCTGATGGTATAATTTGACAAATGAAGAAAATAAGAAGGATTCTTCTTCTTTATCCAAAAAAAAAAGTGACATGGAGTATGCAGTCCAGGGAAAACCCTTAGTAGTTAGGCGTCATTTAAATCTTCAAATGAAAAAGGATGAAGATGAGGAGTAACATGAGAACATCTTCCATACTCATTGTCAGACTAATAATAAGGTATGTACTTTGATCATTGATGGAGGGAGCTATACCAATGTAGCTAGTACTACCTTAGTAAAGAAGTTGGGATTGCAATGCATGAGACATCCTCGGCCACATAAGCTACAATGGCTGAATGAATGTTAGGAAGTTAAGGTGAATAAACAGGTTATTATTTCTTTTTCAATTAGGAAATATTCTAATAAGGTGTTATATGATTGTCTAGCTATGTACTGGCAAGGCCATGGCAATATGACAGGCATGTTATCCATGATGGTTTCAAGAATAGGTACTCTTTTCAGAAGGATAGTTGATGTGTAACACTTGTTCCAATGACACCCAAGGAGGTGTATGAATATCAAAATAAATAAAGACAGAACCAAAGTGAGATCACATGTAATAAAAAAGAAAAAAATGTGAGCAATGAGAAAAATAAGAAACATGAGAGCAAAAACAAAAAAAGGGTGTCAGAAGAGCAAGTTAGAGTGAATAAGCAAAAGAAAACCTAACAGCAAGAGTGAAAAATAAAATCTTGTATGCAAAAAAGAGGTAGTGCAAAAGTGCTTTTTATGTTTAAAAGCCATTGATTTTACTTATGTGCAAGAAAATTTATTTGAACACTAATGATCTTAACCTTTCTTTGTCTAATGTTGCTATTTCTTTGTTATCAAGATGTCTTCTCAAAAAAAGTTGGAAAGGGATTACCACCAATTAGAGGAATTGAACATCAAATTGATTTCATCCTTGTTGTAACAATTCCAAATCATCTGGCTATAGGAGCAATCCAAAGGAAAGTGGAAGAGCTATTGGCAAAGAGGCAGTTTCATATTTAGTACTTGTGTTATTAGTTCTAAAGAAAGATGGAACTTATAGGATGTGCATGGATTGTAGGGCTATCAATAAAATCACTGTAAAGTATTGTCACCTTATTCCAAGCTTAGATGATTGCATATTTTCTAAAATTGTTTTGAAAATTGGATACCATCAGATTAGAATAAAACCAGGTAATTAGTGGAAAACTACCTTTAAGACTAAACATGGGTTATATGAGTGGTTAGTCATGCCATTTGGTCTTAGTAATGCATTTAGTACACTAATGAGATTAATGAATCATATTTTGCGTGCATTCAATGGCAAGTTCATTATTGATATTTTGATGACGTACTACTGTACGCTAAGAGTTTATATGAACATATGAGTCATTTGAAATGTGCTAGATGTTCTTAGGAAGGAAAAAGTAGTATGCTTTCTGAAAAAGTGCTATTTTTGCTATGAAAAAAGTTATTTTTCTCAGATTTATTGTGAATGAAAAAGACGTCAAAGTTGATCTAGAGAAGATAAAGGTAATTAAGGAATAGCTGATATCCAAATCTGTGACTAAAGTAAGGAGTTTCCATAGGTTGACCAGCTTTTATTGACACTTTATGAGGGACTTTAGCACCATTGCTTCACCCTTAATGGTTG
>JBBYHM010000018.1:13863881-13879385 GCA_038381775.1 Adansonia rubrostipa | reverse complement strand
CCCCCAAAAAAAAAAAGAATTTAGGCCAAATGCAAACGAGGTCTAAATTCAATTATGAAATGACCTACGTAACCAAAAAAATTATATGATGATTAGAATCTGGACCGAAATTACGTTTTACTGACAGTTTTCTCTAAAAAGGATATTTCAAGCAATAATTACCTAAAATAATTACCAATTACAACATGTAAAGAATGTACTTGTGTGTGCATTACAAAAGTTAAAAGATGAGGTTTTGCTTGATTTAGAGCACTTTATAAAAAAAAAGTTAAAAGTTGTCACGTGAAATATTTTTTAAAACATTGTATGAATTTTTATATACTTTATCTTTTAAAAGTTATTAATTTATATATTTATTGGACCAAAGTTAAAGAATTTATTACACTATACATCCCACGGAGTTATTATTTTAATACACCAATTTGGGTCAAAATTATGAAATTTTATTAATTAAACGAAATTGGTCATTTATCATTATATATGTAACATTCTAGTTCATTCAGAGGAGCTTTGAACGCGGCGCTGCTAACGTCACCGCGAATAAAAAAAAAAGGTGGAGCGACATAACAGCAACAAAAAGTTAAGGATGTGGTCGGATACCCGATCCACAAGAAGGATCCTGATATTTAGCCGGTATTCGGCGCAAAACCGCACCCGCCGCCCGAAGTGGGTTAGTGGCGCAGGCACGCCTTAACTTTGTCTATTGTTTTTCTCTGTAGCAACTGCCACTTTGTCTCTGCTTTGGGTGAACATGTTAGCAGATAAAGTTTTAATTTTTAAAGCACAATCCTTGCCTGCTTCTTTTATACCATGCACCTTGTTTTATTAATTACACTTTCATTTATAAAATGTGTAGATTATAGATCAGTCTGAATGCATCATCTGCAATTCTACTCTTCTACGCAATGCTGTACAGTAAAAAAACTGAAGTTCTATTGCACTGAGAATGGGATGGTCCCCCTCCTTCCCTACCCTTTCTTCGTTGTTACTCCCTTCTGTTTCAAATTTCCAATCATAATTTGCTAACCAAAGTTTCTGGGATCCAGTTGAAGATAAACAACAGTATTTGCTGATCAGTTTCTAGTTTTAGTCGTTTTCTTGACTAATTATACTGGAGAGTTGCCATTCCCACTATGAAGTTAGCTAGTGCGGAATCCATTAATTATACATATGTCGCCTTTTTTCTAAAATCTGTGCTATGTTTTTCTCCAAGATCGGTCTTTTCGCCTCAAGTTTAACTCTGATTTTGGAAAGCGTGCGTGGATGCAGACTGCTTAAAAATATATTCTAATAATTTGATATTGAATTGAAAGAAGCTTCAGTTATGTGCAAATTCACTGATTTTGGTGAGCACTACTGTTCCTTTTGATATCCATAAGGTGATTAAAACAATACAAAAGAATGAAAAAAAGAAAAGGTTATAATAACGAATATGATTGTTTCCTTCCGCTAAAAATAATCCAATGTGATTTACACGTAAAACATAGTAGTATTTCGCTCGGAAAGAAGTATCAAGAAAGTCCTGATCCTGTTCTGGTCCCAATCCAGCAAAACTTGGAAGTAGTCGTAACATTTTTGCTACTGTTATACTAATTGCATATTTCTCTGTCGCTCTTTTGCATTTGCATTTGCATTTGCTTTCGCATTGAAAGTTAAATCAGGTGACTTGGTTTTGCAACTTTCTCTGCATCGGCAGTGCCAAATCTTACGTTAAACCACGTAATTTGCACTGGACCTGAATAGAAAGCTTATTAGCGAAGCAGAAGTTTACAAAATGCAAAAGCACTGTAGTAGTAATTTTTTATCTTTGTTTGACCCTCACTGTTGTTAGTAAAAACGATCTTATAATAATATTTAAAATATTATATTTTTAATAATTTTTAATATATTTAATAATTTATTTCATATAAATTTAATATATTTATATATTTATATTATAAAATATTAATTTTTTAATTATATTTGATTTTATATTATATTTTAATTATTTTTATATTTTATTTATTTAATAATAACAATATAATTGTATCCTAATTTAGAGTAGACTTTTCTGAAAGTAAGAGGTTATGCAACAAAAGAAAACCATCGATCATCAACGTCCTCCTACGTTGGCAATCGAAATAAAAATGAAAACAAAAAAAGGGCTAAAAATGCGCGTAAGGGTCACGTCACAAACAAACAAGAGGTTAATCTTAAAACCCGACAACAACGACTGAGGCAGCCGTCTATGGAAAAAAAGGCAAAAACCCTTCAGCTTTTGCATCTAGAAAAAAAAAAAAAAGGTTTTCATCAACACCACTTCTGCACAAGTTTTGTTTTGTGCTTTGCCAGAGGAAAAAAATAATATTAAATAAGATTATATAAATATAATATACATAAAATAATAAAAATATATTATGAGTATATTTTTAAAATTTATATAATATAAATTATTAATAAATTAAAATAAATATAAATATAAATATTTTAAATATTATTATAATATGTTAAAATGTATAAAATAATATAAATATATAAATTATTATATTTAAGAAAAAGGTACTGTTCATATATTTAATAGAAGTTTGCAACCAAGCGTTACCCTCTGGAGTAGACAAAATAGCCCTAGCCGCCTTCCACAACTGACACCTTCGCTTCCAACAAAGCTTCCCCAGCGAGTGTAAATGTTCCGTATATATGTATGCCTTGTCGTCTGGCTGCAGACAAGACTCCTAATGCAAATACCACGTGACCCTCCACGCACGCGCTGCGACAGCAATGGACAAACCTCCCTTTATTTACTATCATGCCCTCCCAAGCCCCCCACCCCACGACCACCCTTATAAAAAGCCCGTCCCATGCATCCAATTGTGACACAACGCTCATTAGCTTATCGTTTTCCTGAAAAAGACCTTTCTCTAACTTCATCACCATCTTAGCTTTCCGCTTTTTTACTTGCTTTTGTTCTTTTTTGAATTTTCGGGAAGAGAAGAAAAAGGAGGAAAGACAAAAAAATGCATCATCAGGGTGATTCTTGGGGTCACTACATGCCAATGAGGAGCATAGAGTCAGATCCAATGGAGAGGGTGGTGAAGCTGGCCTCAGAGAGCGCCGTGGTGATATTCAGTGTGAGCAGCTGCTGCATGTGCCATGCTGTGAAGAGGCTGTTCTGCGGAATGGGAGTGAATCCAACGGTGTACGAGCTGGACCAGGACTCTAGAGGGAATGAGATGGAAAGGGCACTCAGGAGGCTGCATGGCAACTCGCAAGCTGTTCCTGTTGTTTTCATCGGAGGGAAACTGATAGGTTCCATGGACCGAGTCATGGCTTCCCATATTAATGGAACGCTGGTACCACTTCTCAAGGAGGCGGGTGCTCTTTGGCTCTAATTTCAGACAAAATTATTAGAGAACAGGATGCCCGATCAATAATTACCCAGGAATCATAACATGCATGTACAAAAAGAAAAAAAAAAGATGAAGTAGGATTTCTGTCTTAATGATTATCCATTTTTATTACAAACAAATTAGCTAGTTTTAATTGGTTAGTCTTTTAAGTTTTGAAGTTTAATTGGAGATTTTGAGGTCTCCAAACCCCTTGTTCTATGGCGTATGGAATTAATGCAGTTGGGCATTTTCTGCGGTAAATAGTTCTGGTTGAGTTCGCTTTGGTCAATACAGGTCAAGTATCGGTTTTTTTTCCTTTTTTTTTTTTATTTTGATTATTTCAAGTTTAGATTTTCTTTGGCTTTTGAATTATGAATTAGTAACTCAGAGTTTGATATTTGAGTTATTAAGATTTAGTGATTTAGATTTATTAAGATTTAGTGATATACATTTGAACATATTTCAGTTTAATTTATTTAATTTGTTAATTTTTAAAATAAAACTAAATTAATATTTAAACAAATTATTTGATGAAATTATATTGTTTTAGAAGATAATAACAAATACTATTTTAGATATAAGTATAAATGTTATAATTTGTATGTTTTAAATTGAAGTTAATTTTTATAAATAAAAGTATGGTATGTTTATTTTAGGGTAAAATACTCATTTGACCTTTATAATTTAACTTAATTTTTAATTTAATATTTGAAGAAAAAATTATCAATTTGATACTTATAATTTTATTTTATCCAAGATGTGGCACCAAAATGAGTACGATAAAAAAAACTGACCAGCTTTTATGGCAAATAAATTGTTTCCATTTGATTAGCAAAACCACATCAGTTGTTTAAATTTTTTTCTCAATCATATTTCTTTTAATTTATTAAAATAATTTAAAATTCATTTTTTCCCAAAAAAAAAAAGACTAAAAGTTGAAAGAGGGTTTAATTCGAAATAAAATTAAAAAAAAAAAAATCGAAATCCCTTCTTCCCTTCGCTCTCTCTGACTCGTCGTTTTCCTCCGTCATTAATGACAGCTGCGTATTTCTCAAATAGAGCTATAAATATGGGAAAATTCATCGGAAGAGATCTTCCATAAATTTCGTTATTACAATAGTTTTATTTTGAAGCAAAGAATATTTGCAGTGAGCAATAACACTTTCAATGGAACTTTGCAATCCTTGATGACTTATCCGGATAGTGCATGGACCGACCCAATCCGTATTCATGCCCATGCTTGGAAACCCGTTTTGAGAAAGCAACCTAGAGTAGTGGTTTTGTGCGACCGCATTGATGATGGGCAGCTTGAGACACAGCTTCTCCTTCTTGGGTACCTCAAGTTTCACGAGAAAGAGTGAGAATCCACCATTGTTGCTTTCTTTCCTTTCATTAATCTTCTCCATGTCTTTGACAAATCTCTCTTGTTTGATTGAGAGTGAAGTTGGACCTGATTTTGTTGTTGATGACAAAGCTGAAACTACTCTAACTCCTTCCATTTTTTAAATTGTTTTTGGGATAGTTTCTTGTATAAATGCTTCACTTTCTTCAAACATTTCCTTCCCCTTCCGGGCTTCCCCTTCCTCATCATTCTTCCTCCCGATTTTCCCTCTTGATTTTTTTTTTTGAATTTTCAATAGTTTATTAATATTTTTGAATTTTTCTTCTTTCTTTTGATTTTTATAATATTTTTAATTATGTTTTAATTTTTTAATTTTCATAATTTTTTAAACAAAATCTATATATTTTTTAATTTTATAATGATGTGGATATGTCATACTTTGATTGGATTTTTTTCCTAGTATTCTTGTAATAAAATCTCACTTTAGGGTAATACGTTGGACAGAATGAAATTATAAGTACTAAGTTGGCAAATTTTTTTTAAATACTATTGAAAATCGAGTTAAACTTTAACACTAAATGAATCTTTAACCCTTTATTTTGTATTAAATTAAAATATTTTCTTAATGTTTCATTATATTTAATCATTGGTTTACTACACTATTAATCAAATCCCACAAAAAAATATCTCAATTTTTTAATTTCTATATAAAAAAGACTTCAATTCTAAACTTGTAAAAGGTTCTCATTTTTCTAAAACCCATCGATTATTAATAGATTACCACTAATTATAGTAATTATGAATCATATAAGTAGTATACTAATATGTTCATCGGTCATATGAATTCAAACTATTTACCATATGAAATTATAAATTATAAATTATATGATAAATGATATTACTATCGAAATTAAATTACTAATCAGTCAAATCCAAAAATATTCAAATTGTAATTTAAATTCTACAGCCTAATATGTGAATTTGTAATTTGAAACCTCGGAATATTTTGATTATGTATGAATATGTATAATTATGTTTAACATAGACTTTTATTTAATTTTTAGATAATGTTTCTTTAATTTTATTGAATTATTGCCATTTATTTTTATTTTAAATTAATTATTATTGAGACATTTAATTATTTTATGAAAGTAAAAAAAGTTAAAAATTTATTTATAATATACTAATAAACTTAAAAAATAAATTCGTTTATACCAATAGATTTAATCTTTTTTATTCATGTTAAAAAGATAATATTCAAAATTATATATATTATTATAGTAAAAGAAGATCTTTAAAAAATATATAATTTAAAATTTAAATAAATTAATAATTTATATTAAATTCATTATATTAGTTTTTAAAAAAGTTATAATTATTTTAAAATTTGATAATTTCAAGCTAATTTCTTAAATAATTCGACTTTAAGTTACCTTTAATTTGAGTTGAATCAAATTTTAATTATTTTTGAATTCTAGATATTATCCTTCTATAAACAAATTAAATTAGTGCAAGGTCAAATTCTAAATAGGTTAAAATGATATTTTAAACTCGAACAGATACGACATACGGAAGCTCAAATTTTATCTTTAAATACTTTGCTTTCTATAAATTAGTTTCATCATTAATTTAACTTAATTTGTTTTACAATGAGATGAAAGCAAAACTTATTGGAAGGCCTCTAGCAACGAATACGATACATGACAAGGAAACTGCGGCACAGTAATAAGTTGGAAACGTTGACTGTCACGTCAAGGAACAATGCTAGTTTTCTTTAGTGCAATATATAAGGTATAAATAGGTGTGATTGTTAAGTTAGGGTGATTAAGTTAAGCACACAGATAAACACACCTAAATTTATTAAAACATGTATTTTATTGAAATTCCAGTGAAGGCAATTGTACATTACAAATGAGAGAAGTCACCACAAGGAACTCAGCATTTTTTGTTTCCGTTTTGGGTGAATGAAATTCTAGTATCCATAGTAACTGCACGTAGATAATGCCAAATTCTTGGCGGTTTAGGGTTTATAAACATTAACACCCATCCTTCCATAGATTATGAGTGATTAGAATTAAAAATATGAAGAATATGCATATTTTCTATGAAAGTCCTATAATTTTCTACTCATATAGATTAGTCTAATTCACAGGGAAAAATTTTATGAATAATATGCATATATATTTTCAATCAACATGACCCTCGTAAGAAAGGTTCTGAAAATAAAATTTTGAATAATTGATGTTAGGATATTTTTTCTTAAAATCATTTTAGGAGCTGTATTTTAATAAGGGGAAAAAAAAACTTTTGAGTTGAATATTTGTACAATGGGTATTATTGTCTATTTTGAATAACTGCGGCTTGGACAGTTGTTTTAAAGATTTTATTCTCTTGATTCCGCTAGCAATTTAATTCGGAGATGTTGTCAGAATGAAAGGGAACGTTATTATCATTATTATTGCGGTGCAGCAATGGAAGGGAACACTTTGATGCTAGATAGTGGTCAACCTACCCACAGCTTCTCAATGATATTGAATGGTTGTATATATCATACATTATTAGCATCTTTCTTTGCTCCAGCAGCTTCATAAAAGCCATGACACAGCATTTTAAAGGAAGCGAACATGTAACATTTATTGTGGCCACAGCGTAGGATGTTTGGCGTTCAAGTTGTGTCATTAATTATACAATAAGTTTAAGTGATGGGAGAATGTTAATTATCATATTTAAGATTCAATACACTTCTTCAAGTGTAAACTAGATGAATAATAAATGAATTTATACATGGATCCAGTTATATAGGAAATAAGCAAATTGAAGAGAAATTAGAATATTGACATACAACTTGATAGAAAAGAGGACAATAGGTGAAGAAATATTAAAGAAGAAACACGATTGTCATGATTTGAACTAGAAAGCTTTGATATCACGTTAAAGAAATTCAAACTCAACCTCAAAAGCTAGCTTGTACAGAGGAGAGTTAAGAAAATATATAAGTCACTCTTTGGTACTAGATCTAGGCAAAGTAGGACTTTTGATACTTTTCTCGATAAATACCCAATGAAACCAGTGTAGAATAGGCAATAACTTTGATTTTGATTTAAATTTGGTGACCTATTATCTAAAAAACTTATGCTGATAGAAAATGACTCAACTATATATTTAAATTTGAACAATAGGATTTTTTTTGGTGTAATGTACTAGTATGCTTGTTAGAAAATGATATCTTATGAGAATGAAGAGCAGCATCTAGGTAGTACTATATCATTAGTAGAAAATTTGCTGTTATATATAATTGTCTTTTTAATTTTATATTCAATGATAAGCAATCTATGGATAGCCAAATTTAGATCTATTAATTGGATGGTTCGGGTTAGAATAAAGTTGAGTCAATTCAACTTTTAAAAAAATTCAGGTTGATTTTAGGTTTGGGTCACTTTTGATTTCAGTCATATCAGGTTTGAATTATTTTGAATTTGAGTCATTGAGGTTTGATATAGGGATTATTTGGGTTTGAATCATGCTAGTTTAGGTTATTTTGGGTTTGGGTAATTCGGTTTTGACACTTCAGTTATTTTAGATTCTGGTTATTTCCAATTCTATTTATCAATTTTTTGAAATCAAACCAAATTAAATTTAAATAGATTATTTGATTGAATCAAATTTTGTTTAGACTTTTATTGAATGTTATAATTAAATAATATTTAACATAAATAGAATATTATCGTGTATGGTGTATCTAAAAATTTTTACTTGACTCTCTTTATATAATTTTAAAATTTTATGTTTATTAAAAGTTTCAAATATTGATAACTAACTTTTAAAAAGTTTTACTTAGTGAACTAATCATAGAACTTGAAATGATTTGCTACTAAAATTAAATTAGAATTAAGAACTAATAAGTTCTTAAGTCACACATTTTATATATTTTCTATTTTTCGTTTTTGTTATGTTTCCTATCTTTATTTTAGTTACTTATTTTGTTTTCAGTTTCAGATTTATTATGAAGAATGAATCAAAAACATACCAATGAGGATGTTAATGAGCTTATAATATTAGAATCATATAATGGAAGAAGACGTTGAACTCAAAGAGATCAAATTGGTAAAAGCTTAATTTTAGCACTCCAAGTAACAAGCAAATTCTTGTAGCCCAAGTTTCAGAATTGGTCAACCAAATCTGTTGTGAAAGTGACATATAGATTTACTACTTTGAATAGGATGCTCCAACTTTATCTAGGATTCTTTTTCAGTGACTATAAATAAAGACTTGACCACATTATTCAAGGGAAAAAAAGATCAGAAGTAAGACAAGGCTGAGAGCACAACAAGGAAAACTGGAAGGGAAAAAAAGGGAGAACAAAGAGAAGACTAAGAGGAAGGGAAGAAGATTACAGCCAGCCACTATATCTAAGTTTTTTTTTTTTTTTTTAAATTTCTATTCTTGCTAGAATTTCATATGAACCTATTATTGAACACAATAAACACATGTAACTAAGTTTTTTTTTTTTTTTTGGTTAAGGTGATTTCAATGCCTTAGACATGACCTTGTAATTGATTTTAAAAATTATTTAATAATTATCTGTTGTAATTGCTTATGTTCTTCCATAAGAATTATTTATGATTCTTGTTTTAATTTGTTTAGGTGTACAACTAGATAGATCTTGATAATTATCTACTACTAGATTAGGAATCTTGATCCATAATTGTTTTGTTTTCTTATTTATTAGTAGTAGTTTATAATCAATGATTATGGTCAAGTTTTTGTTGATTGCAATGTAGAACATAATCTAGGTTAAATAATCAGATCTTGTGTGTTTATTGCTTAGATCAACCTATCTTTTTTTTTCTTAAAACTTCTATTAGATTAAATCAGGAGAGATTATTTTGGATAATTTAATAGTTAGGGATTAAATAAAGTGCTTATTCTTTTTAACAACAAACGAATGAAATATTAGAGTAGTAGAGCTTGTTACTATCTACAGTTGGTAGTTTCAAGAGATAATTATAGATAATTTTGATATTGATTCATAGTTTACGTTTAGAGGTGGCGAGTAATTCTTTAGCCACACTTTTCATTATTATTGTCACTTGTTATTCTATTTCTTCAAATTTTAGTTTTACTTCTAGGTTTTCTTATTCTATTTGTGTCTCCATATAATCAATTGCCTATCATAGTTTAGTTTATTTCTTTTTGAAGTCTTTTTGATTTTTTTGGTCATATTAGATTAAAGTTCCGCATGAATGACTTATAATTTAAGAACAATCTCGATAGATATGACTCTTGCTTACTATTATATACAATAACAACCATAATTTGTGCAAGGATTTAAAAGACATTATTTATTGTATCAAGAACTTCAGTTAAATTTTTAATTATTAAGTGTAATGAAATATAATAATTAATTAATTAATTATAAAATTAAATTAGTTAATTATGCTAAATATTTTAAATTCTAAACATAATGTATGACCTAAATTAATAAAATTTTATAAATAAAGATGCAATTTTTAATATATTGGTGTATTGACATATATATTATTTTTGTATAATATGTAATTCTTATTATATTAATATATACATATAAGATTATACATGTGTGTTTGTATATAGCTCTTTACAATAAAATAAAAAATTATCTTTTTTTTTTTTGTGAATAGATCAAGTACTATTAAACAGATCATGACAAGATATTAAAATTTGAACTTAAAAATAATAAATTTATTCTAAATAACATTTATATTGATAAAAATATTAATTTAATATTTATCACATGATAAGATATTATTATAGCATATAAAATTATTATAATGATATACCTATAATAATAATAATCTATTTTATATATTTTTAAAAATTACATGATGAAACTTGAGAGATTATAAATTTTAAATTAAAAACAATAAATTTATCCCAAAATATGTATATTAAAAAATGATCTAATTTAATTTAAATAACATGAAAAAAGATTATTATAATATAATGTACCAACCATCAAGACACAATAGCATTATCATTATTTAATGATCCTTCTATGTATTTTATTCTACATTTCATCAGAAGATGTTATACTTTTAAATTTAAAAATGATATATTTATTTCAAATATTGTAGACACTCAATTTTGATTGGGGCCTTTTCAATCATTATTCAGGATATTTTGATTTAAACCGTGTTTGATTGTTAGAGTAATCTTACTTAGAATATCTTAATCTTTAACAAATATTATCTAAATCAAATTCGAGATTAAAATTGATTTTTGGATTTATAGTCATATTTCTTTTTTGTAAATTGATCTTATTTCGATGACTTTTAGACTTCGATTTATTTTAGGTTTGAAATTATTGCTTTATATTTTATTTTGGATTTTACGCCTAATATTGCCTTCTAGACCCAATTATGTTTTTAGGGTTTTGACTTGGGCTTTGGATACAATTTAGGTTATTTCCCTTTTGTCACAAAGTGTTGGGATGTGAACCTCAGGGTGCTAGAGTTAAAGGATAGTGGATCTTTTGTTTCTCTATTTTTCTTTTCATTCGTATTAAGGATCTGAAAGAGAAAATCAAGCTCGTGCATATTGATATAGGCATAAAAATTTAATAAGAATTAAACTTATGCAGTAGAATTAAACATAAAAACACTCAAATTTTCCTCATGATCTTAGAAAGTGATGTACATGTGATCGGATAACAATTATAAAACATAAATCTGATAGAAATCATATACTTAGAGACTCATAATTCTAAACATGTTGATCCCTCCACATCATGTGTCGATTATTATAATCTATTCTAGAGGCCACAAGTAGCATAAGTTTTCCGCTTTAATGATGATCCACACAGATGTTTATTGGAGCCTTTCTAAGGTTTGGTGGTTCTCTAGTGCTAGCCAGAATGCTTTGCAAGTCTCAACCAAAAGATATTTAGCCAACATGTTCAGATCTGAAGTGATTTGGGAACAATTCCAAAAGATATTTAGCCAACATAAACCATGTTTGCATTAGGGGCCTTCAGAGAAGTAGCTGTTTTGCATAGATACTAATAAACAGATCAAAAAATCACAATTCTTGATTTCGGTTGATTCTACCATGACAAAAAAACTAATTTTCTATCTTTATTATGATCAAAAAATACTTTTAGTTCACCGAAATATTAATTGGAGCATAGAAGGGTTTAGAGAAGCAAATGATTTTAGGATTTGACCAATTTCACTTTTTCTTTATGAATAACTAATTTCTTAATACTAGAAATCTACTTTTCTATTCTTGTTGTGTCTAGAATGATTCAAGAACACTCAAAAAAACTATAAAAATGTGAAAAGAGCTTAGGAAAGCATAAGTGTTGTGCCAAACCCATTAGGGAATTTTAAGGTTGATGCCTAGGTTTTCTTAATGCTTTTTATTAGCCAAAAAAACATTAATAATGTATTTAAATACACCCTGGGCTAAGTTCTACTAGGTTAATTGAGCCTAATACTAATATACTTAAAAAATGGCCCACTTTGGAGTGTTTCTTAGAGCCCAACAAAATTATTTTAATTAGTTTGTCCAAGATTGACCTTAAATAGTAACTTATTAATATTTTAGCCCAATAGCACACCAAAGATAGCTATTCTATGTGCCAAGCCCATTAGCAAGACTAACTTGGAGTAGCTCCCGACTAAACTGCATTAACATGATATTTAAAGCTTTTAGCCCAAACCTTGAATTTTCATTTTAGATTATTTAGTTTATAATTAAATTTTCTAACCTAAGTAAAAAAATTTTACTTCATGTGAATAATATTATATAATTAATTAAATAATTATTAAATAATTATTTAATTTTTAAATACAATTATTTGGCTTTATTTAATAAAATCCCTCTACCATGTCTAAAATAGACATTATCTTAATAAAACATTATTATCTTTATTGCCATGTTAGGATATCTTTAATTAGATTTCATAAAGCTAACTTATGTCTTAAATTATTCTTAATTGAATTTCTATTTCAATTAAGTCATTCTCCTTATACCTTTTATTTAATTAAGTCATACTTAATTAAATCTCAATTTTAATCCAATCGATAATCTTATTATGTGTGACCCATTAGCTTTGCATCATAAGGGCAATAAATATAATTACCCAATTAAATGTATTTATATTTATAGACCACCATTGGCCTTTAGCAAGGCATCTTGGCCACCTGATATGCAGAAAGAGTCAATATGACCTTTTCAAGAAATCTTTCAATAACTAGCCTTTCAGTGTACTTTGGTTTTTTCACTAAACATCCTGGAAAGACCCTGAGCATGCTGCATTGTCTACTTATGTATCAATCCATTTTACTTTCTATAGCTTTCGACTAACCTCATGAATTTAGAGAAACAATTTCTCCTAAAGTCATCATGTGTTGGCCAATGACTTTATCAATTTAACCAAAGCCAATAACACATGAGATATGTCTCCAATGTTACTCGAAGTGGTGAATCATCTCTAGATCACTCATTTATCCACCATATGATTCATGCCATACCTAACATACCTTACCTTAACTATCTTCCATTGTGGACCTATTTCAGATAAATCAAAGTATGACACTCTTCATATGAGATAACCTAGTGTCACAAGTTTGAGGACTAATATACATGACTGGCACATGATAATGTCTTCCATAGACACTTGAGTGACTTATACCAAATGAAGTTCTTATACAGGCTAAGTTCAATGAACTTGTTTCCATAAAATAGCACCCATATGCTATCCCTAAATATCTCTATACTTTAACTTCTATGATATTAAAGAGTTGCATGCATTCGATGCATGAAGGCTTAGAATATGCTAGTTTTGTGTATTGTCAATACGTTGTCTTGACAATACGATGACTAGAAACATTTTTAGAAATATGGCTTTGATGTATAAGTATCTCATCGTCATAACTCATTACTGACTTTGCAAAGACATTGTGTTTCATGGGCTTCATCCAATTAGTGTCATCGTGATTGTCTATTACGCCTCTAACATGAATGAAAACCTTGAATCACTAACATAAGTGATCGATTTGCATTATTAACTTGTATGCCTCATCCAATCTAATTGGCTTAGGGCATATACTAATATCTCCCACTTACACTAAGCTAATCGCTAACACATCCATTGTCGAACTCTTTCGATTAGCAATTACTTCTCAACTTGGAAAAAGCTTTAGTACTATTGTGAGAATATGTTTCGATTACATTCATGATAATCTACTTGTGAAAGTCATTAACTATTCGAATCATAATGAGATACAAACTCCAATCATATGGCTTAATTGTTACTTAAACAATTATTAGGAATTTTTTATTAGCTTGTAAGCTAATAATCTAGACGTAACTCTTTTTTGTGACCTTAGACCTAATAGTTTGTTTATGACCTAAAGGCTATAAATGTGCAACCTCTCTAGTGTGGAACACTTCCAAATAATTGCATTTTTAACATCATGGCTATTTATCACTAAGTTAAATTATGATCTTTAACTTTTAAAGAATCATAAATGCCTCCCACTAAATCCAACATGCGTAGATTTAAAGGGAAATGGATCCTAAAACTATTTTAAAATCCTACAAGTTATAGGCCATTTAGTATTCCCAATAGCAAGTGTGTGTTTGACAATAATGTAATCATAACATAAAATAAATTTTATTGTTAATAGTTTATTCAATGAGGATTGAATCTATGCTCGTCATCGAATGCCAACAATCATCCTCAATTGGCATCTAAATGCCAATAATAAACATCTTCTGTTTATGAATAAATCAAGATTATGTTTCACAAACACTAATCAAGAAGGCAAGGTTACGATTACCTATGGTCCATCTTCACTGCTTCTTTCATTTGGCCTTCCAATATGTCATACATATTTATGCACCAACATCTAGGATCATGTACCAAGAGAAGTGAATTAATCTCAGTGTATATTTAATATTGAAAATTTTCTAAGTTTCTTAAGTTTAATCGTATAAAAATTGTCCTTATAGTTTTTACTCTAATAATCTAGGTCTTCACTATGTTCACATATTCCTTTATCATCTCCTTTATCTTTCTTTAAAAGAAAGTATATAGACAATGCATGGATAACTATCCATCTAAAGTGCTTAAATATTGAAATATATCCCATCATATGAGGCCTGATTAGGCTACTTTTTGACATCTTATTTAGGAACAATTCCGTAGGAATGTTGAACCTCTTATTATGATTATCCTTATAGAATATTTCTTTAAGGTTTCAAATGATTTCTTGAGGTTAAATAGCCATCAGCTACTTTTAGAGTTCAATTGTCATACTAGTTATCATCACAATGTGGCTTGATCATGGTAATCAATATGAACTTGGTAGACTACCCTTGACCTTATGGGCTATTCTTGCTTATGCCTTTTAACATAGGACTAGTCAATGGAGTCTGGCCTATTAAGCTTATTAGCATAGCGTATGCTATTTAGCGATAGACTATTAGTCATTTTGTGTTTATGTCTATTATAAACCAAAACATTTTTATAGTTAATAGCAATTTCAATCATTAAGTAAGGTTATACAACTTTAATGATTGTCCTCATTATGTTATCGACATTATAGCCCTAAACTATAATATAAGAAGTTCAACATTTGAATCTTTTAATGACCAAGTGTAGACACCTCATTTTGTCTGGGCTAATTTTTAGCAATCGAAGCACGGACGTAAGAGGGGGTGATGATCGTCGCTTGGTGAAAAAGTATTTTGAGGATGTCAAGAAGGCCTAGGGATCATATCAAAGGTAAATGCAAAGATGTGGCATCAAAT
>JBBYHM010000018.1:13840259-13859943 GCA_038381775.1 Adansonia rubrostipa | reverse complement strand
TTTTCAATTGAGCTTTACTTTGATCCAGCACTTGAAAACCAAGTCTTGAAAGCTTGGAATGTTTTGGCTCGTCGCCAAATCAGCACTCAGTTAATTGAAATTGAGTCAAGGCCTCACATTACTCTCTTTTCAACCCCTTTTCTCGACCCTGCCAAGCTTGAGTCTGTTGTAAAGTCTTTTGCTACAAAACAAGGACCTTTACCTCTATCTTTTTCTTCAATTGGGACTTTCCCAAATGAAAAAAATGTTCTTTTTCTTGCACCAGCTCCAACAATGGCTCTCCTACAGTTCCAGGCTCAATTATGTGAGGCAGTTAAAAAGGAAGGGATCGAAATTGGAGAAGAGTTTAAAGCTGACGCTTGGATTCCCTATTGTGCTGTAGCTGAGGAAGTGCCAAAACAAAGAATAGCTGAGGCTTTTTGTGTGTTGAGAGAGTTGAAGTTGCCTGTTTCTGGATATGCAATGGATATTGGATTGGTGGAGTTTTCACCTGTTCTTGAACATTTCTCATTTGGACTAGGGAACACCATTGAGGCTTGAGTTTTGGAGGTGTCATTATGATAGTGTTAGTTTTTAGCCTTTCGTTTACAATTTCGAAATGTCTTTACATGATCTGTTGCTAATGTAGTTTTTATAATTAGTAATGAATGATGGATTCTTAGTTGCATCTTAATATGTTGTTTTACGGATCAGTTTGAAAATTACTCGTTTATCACATCATTTTCTTGCCTTCAATTTTTTTGTTGGGGGTATGTTTTAGCATTTTACATAATCAGAATCTCTATTGAATGGGATTAAAAAGTGGATTGCCTCAAACCTTGTGTCAGTCTCTTACCGTTGCGTAGATATCTAGTTAACTTGAATTATGGAAATTGTAAAGAATCCCCTTAATGTAATTGTGTTTTTAGTTGTTACTGTTTGCATCTAATCTCTTGTGAGTCTGACTTGCAGAATTGACGAGGATATGTTTTAACATGACACGACCAGATTCTATATTGGATGGTGAGAAGATACTTTGGATTGGTTCACATACCTTTTATCAATCTGCTAACTTGCTTTGGATGTTTGGAAACATGTCGTTGATATATATATACATATATATATATATTTATTTATTGAATTCACCATTCATTATAATTTGGATTTTGGAAGTTATAAAGACCAGATTGCAAAGTTTTCTTTTTGGGTTTTCAGCTTCTACTACTGCAGCTAATCTCTTGTATGTTGCTTTCGACTTCCTCAAATAAGCAAATAGACTTTGATTAAGTTACGTACCATTTGGTAATCATAGTAAAATGGTGTTTTAACTGCTGCAAATGAATGCAAAAGTAGTTTAACCATTTAATTTAAAGTAATCTTGTATTCTACTTAGTAGTATTCTTGTTTCACAAACCTACTTACGTTCTTTATTTCTACAAGCATTATATGGGATATTGTTCAAGGTTGCCGTTTTTCTATACTTTTTGCCCTGATTTAGTGGTCTTTGCTTTGTATATCTTGGAAATGCTTAATTTGACAAGTGTTTGATAATATGATCTTATTGATTAGTTTCATAGTAAGCAAATTTGATAACCCTTCCTGCTGATATGCAATCAAAATACGAATCCGTCATTATTGGCTTGGGTTGCTAAAGAGGTTTTTTTTTTTTTTTTAAATGTTTAACAGTATGAATTGGTGATTTGAGCAGGTTGCATCATGTGTTCTGCTTTTTGTGGCGTAGTTTAAAGTTTGGATCTTTAGAACATTGACCATGTTTATATCACTTCTCCATAAAATCAGTAAACAATATCCGCCATTCATTTATGTTAGTAGTTCCTTAGTCTATTTGAACGCTATGTCGTTTGTCTACAATAATGTCCATGTTGATGAATTCTTTTATTTGGCCTAGCAAAGATGATAAAGCCTAATTGAAGATCATAACTAGGATATTCGGCTTATGCAATGCTAGGATATTTTCTTACAGCATTTAATGCGGGACATTTTAATCTTATTCAGTACTTATTAGATCTAGTTTAGGCGGAGTTTAACTTCTGGTGTAGAAGGTAGTGATTGATATCGCTATTTGGCTATGTTACTTAGATTTGAATGTGAGTGTCAGATACGGGTATGTGTTCGACATGAGTATGTTCAATTTTTTCATTGTTTTTCCATGTATTTGGAGGATCCATGGATGGTTATATCTCTATACTCATGTCCGGATATGTGTTGGACATGGGTGTCAAATACGGATACTTAAAAAAAAAATGAAGGGTCAGAGCAACTTAGGCTACATCCAGGCTGCCTAGCAGAGTATGGCACTCTGTTGCACTGCAGGATCCTGTACCATGCATCTCTCACTTAACTGCTGCAACTAAGACACTTGTAATGGAAGTGTATTCTAAAAGTGTGAAGTCACTTGCAGAGTGACACAACATGCTATAGACATTGTGTTTATGTTGGAGTCTTAAATCTTTTCCTTGAAAGCAGGATTTCCACACTATATGTTAGAAACACACTTCTAATGAAAGCATGGACTGAATTCACTGTTTTTGTCAATAACATAAGTCTTGATTGGATGGCTACGATTGTATTTGTGTCTATGTTACTTGGACTCAGCTGTGAGTGTCAGACACAGGCTTTCCAGGGTTCTTGGAGGATTATATTCGTCATACCAAAGTCTGTATATGCGTCGAGCACGAATGTTTAAAGAAAAATGAAGAGGTGGAGCAACATAGGTTTGTGGTATGCAAGCAGTCAATTTACTATCTTGTCTGATATATTTTGATAACATTTTAAAACTAGATTGTCTGATTCACAGAGATTGTCGTTCCATTCCATTGTGAAGTGTTCATCTGCTAGAGAATCTAGCCTTTCACATTTACTTTCCATCCAAAAATAAGGTTATTCGTCCAATTACTCTCAACCTGTCGTAGTATTTAGCAAAGATACCTTTCTTTCATTGCAAGATTTTGGTATTGTTTGGTTATGTTTTGCATTCCATGATTGATAAAAACAAATAATTGAGTGTTCTTTTTTGTTCTCTTTGAGTGTATGTAAATAGATTCTTTCTCCACCTAATCTTGGATGAGGATCACTTTAGACCTGTCTATGGATCGGATTGTGCTGCTGTTAGAAAATTTTTCTTAGGTCGTATTAGGCTGGTCTGATGACTTGTTTTTATATTAATATATCAAAAGTTTTGTTATTAAATAATAATTTGAACTGAGTTGACCCAAATTACTAAAAATTTTTTCCGTGACTCAACCCATACGGGTTGAACAGATAACCCAACCCCATGGACATGACTTTCCCACCGCCTTAGGGCTTATTTATTTTTCTTTTGTTTTTGTTTTGTTTCTATTATATCGTCATTATCGAATTCCTTGCATTGTTTGCACGAGTTGCCAAAGGTTTGTCATTAGACTACGATTTCCAAATTCCAGCTAGTTGGATATTTTAACAAGAAATTCACTTTAATACTTTATTATAAACCTTTCTAAAAGTTTTTTTTTCACATACTCTTATACTTCTTTTTTAAGGCAAAATTTAAATACAAATGAGCTAATATGCTCAAAATCTATGGTTTCTTTAACCAACCTTATCATCCTATCTTAGCCAATATGATTCAATCTTTTATATCCTTTAATTGTATTAGGTATATTATCAGAAAAGAAACAACTAAAGGAGCATTACGACTATTATACTCAAAATCTAAGAAAGAAATCCAATTTCACTCGGCTCCCAGATGCCTTAGAGAGGGACTCTGTAACGAATTGAACCTATTTTTCATCAATGAAGTCTCTTTTAACTCTCTAATCATTGCAGATATGACCTTAAAACTTCATAGGATGAAAAGAGAATGAAAAGGTGAAAAATTGAAGAGAAAAGTGAAAAGATTAAAAGCATCATTCTTCTTTCCATCAGTGTGACTGATAGAAAAAAATAGAACAGTAAAAAAGAAAAAGGTAACTTTATTTTTATTCATTACTTGATGTAATTAAAAAATTAAAAAAAATAAAAATATATTGTTTTATTATTATATTCATTGTAAGATGAAATGAAGGAAATAAAATTTATAAAATAATAGATAATTTTGTAAATATACATACCTGACTCATTTTACTCTCATTTTTTTTTCATATTTATTTTTCAAGTTAGAACGAGTTATTTTTGTTAATAGGTTTGCAAAATGATAATCTTCTTATTTTTTTTACCAAAAACACTAAAAATTTATTTTCTTTTCATTTTTCCATCCTTTTCTTTCCAACGTTTTACTTTTCACCCTATGTGCTCTCTCAAAGAATGTGAAGGATCCATTTACGTATTTATAAAACAAATCATCCAAGGAACGAAGCTCAGTTGTAATGGTTCCACCATTTCACTTTTTGTTAATACCACATACCTTGAGTAGTTTGAAAGATCTCAAATTCTTCGATAAAGTTCATCATGCATGTAGCATAGCATAATAAAACAAAAACTATGATCCCATGTAAATCACTTTCGATAGGTCGCTAGTGCAGGTGTTCATGTGTAGGGTTATTTATTTAATTTCAAAGGTTTATCTAATGTTTAAGAGTGTTTAGATAAATTACTAAATTTAAAAATGGTTTAGGCAAATATAATTAGGTCTATTTATAAAATGGATTAGGCTTTAGTTTTAACATTCTCGTTTTTTAATTATATAATTATATTATCTTTATGTTTATATATATTATGAAATTTATAGCATATAAAGAACAAACATATATAACGTTAACACTATAAACATTGAAATTATGTTATCTATATTTTAAAGCTTAATAAAAGAAAATTATTTGATTACTAAAGATTAAATTTAAAAACATATTTTAAAAATATATAATAGAGATAAGTCTAAACGGAAGTTAACTATTTTTTTATAAAACCAAACATAAATAAATATAAATAATATTAATTTCATGTTTAAGTTTAATTTAACTCAAACTCGATCCTATTCGGTGATGAACACCTCTAAGTCTCTGGGCCCCTTGATGTTGGGCTATACATCTTATTCCGCATGGATTTATGCTATTGGTTAAAGTTTCAAGAAATATTTTTAAATAGAACTTAGGCGCTACAAAAATCTCATTATGTTATATATCATGGTTGATCTCTTTCTATGGTATTTGGTTGGCATTGTCCCCATCATCGCGCAGGATTCTTATCATATAAATTTCATGCTCTAAAGTCGAACCATCTTATATTATATTCGCCCGATCTATTTTGTAATTGAACTTCTCTAATATCAATAGAGAATTCAGATTATAACAATAGCCGCTATGTTATTTAAAATTTTTATTTTTTAAAATATTTATATTCTATATATATTTAAATGTGAATATTTTTAAATATATAAAGAAATAAAAATTAAAAAAATTCGTATTCAATATATGCTGCAAATATCATCAAGATCAGATAACAGAAGAAATGACTATCAGGACTCAAATTACAGGATTTGTTTTCTCTAAATGGGGTTCAGTGAATACTATCAAGTGGCTTGTACCTCTATATCCTCTTGTAAAGTGTATAACAATTTACAGTTTAACTATACTGCTTATACATGCAAAAAAAAAAAAAAAAGAAAGAAAAACTTCTGAAACATAAAAATAACACCCAACAATTACTCACATTCCGTTTGGTAAGAAGGAAAAAAAAATAAAATAAAGAAAAAGGTTTCAGTAGAGTTGACCACCTGACCTACACTACTACATGTGCTAGGTTTTTAGTTCTACAATTTGACAAAATTGGTAATTTACTTCTGAGATTAGATAGCAATGTTATACTCAATGCTATATAAGGTTATGAGCCAACACCAAATTCAAGCGATCCTACAGTTTAGGAGCATTAGTTTTAAAGGGAATGGCATCTGTCTATAATTAATCGGTTGCATAAAATAGATGCAGGCGGACAATTATCACAGTGATAGGTGGATAGTCTTTGATTTTTCATTGATCTTAGATATAAAAGACGTAAAATAAGTAAAAAATTTTTCGATTACCTTTTTATCATTCTTCTTTTGAATTTTTATTGATTTAGACATTAAAACGTATTTCGAAATAATTATCTCTTATCATTTCTTCTATTTCAAATTGTGCTCGATTGCTTTTCAACCTTCATCCTCGCCAGAGGATCACCAACCAGCTCAAAAACCAACAAGCAATGACAACTCCATTGTCTCTATCCATTAGAAATATATGTTCAATTAAATGCATTTCCACATTTCGATCACATCATATAAGTATACTTTGAACCAAAGTTCAGACCATACGGTCCATAACTCTTTACCCTTTGCACTGGAGCCTGCAAATGTTATTTGCCAAGAAATATTAAAATAAAAAAAAGGGAAACAGAAAATAATTGAAACTGACCGACTAAAGGCAGATCTATGAGGGATTGGTGAAAGTTACAGTGAAGTTAATTTATATTCAAACTACTTTAAAACCAAATAGTGACATTGCTGTCTCTGATTAGATTTGTTCATAAGTTAGATAATTCGTTCAGTTCGGTTTAATCGGGTTCAAGTTCAGGCTTACATTTTCATGTTTTGGGTCAGTTTTATCCGGTCAAAACCATGTTTTTATATTTAAATAATATACATTTATTTAAATTTAATTATAAAATATATAAATATTAATATAAAAAATTATATTTAATAAAGTAAACGATGATTCAAGTTTAATAGATGGATGTAAACTTAAAATTTAAAATTTTTCAGATCGTAACTTGACTCGGCCAGCCCACCGGACACCTCTATCACTGATGATTGCTTGTTTAATATGTTTAAAGTAAAAATCCAAGGAAAACAACAACCCTATATAATTTTTTTTTGTTAAGATTTAAACATTCCCTTAATCCCTTCTGCTGGTAAAGACTTAAACATGCTATACACATATACACACATATATATATATATATATATTATAGTCACTAGAGCAACTTCATTTGGTATTTTAAACATGAATACGATATGAAATAAATATATAAATATGTCAAGATTTACATAACATAAATTATTAATGTGTCAAAATTTGTATAAAATATATAATACTTTAAATACCATAATAATATAAAAAATACACGAATATAATATGAATAGACTGATTGATTAGATTCAACCCATGTTTTCTTAACTTGGGTCACAAGTATTATGCCCAAAAAGAAAAATCTGACACTAAACATCAAAATCTAGCTAAATGTGAAAAAAACAAATGGGAACTAATATTCTAAGCTTTGTTAACCTAACACCACCTACCATAAGTATGGGACAAAAAATCCTCACATCTACGTATATCTTTTTATATGAAATGGGAAAAGGGGAAAAGAAAAAAAAAGAAAGTAAGAACGAGAAGACATATCTTTCAATGTACAACTTTCATGCGCCTAATTGATAACATGACCTTGTCAATGGAAGTGCATAGAAAACATTATGTGAAGCTGGGATCAGGAATCTTTCCAGCTGTTTTATTAGTTTCAAATTTCAAACCCTTGTAATGGCTTAGCATATGTTTGAGTAAAGGAATAATCTCCCAAATAACCAATAGATTTAAGATTTGAAATTCAGTATTGATAATTTTTTTGGTATCTCGAGAATTTTCATAGAAGTTAGCTACTAGACATCAACTGGTAATGGACAGGATTGCCTGCAGAATGTAATTTTCACCGCCCCCCTTTTTTTATCTTCTTCCAGTCTTTTTAACGAGTGTTAACAGAAGCCTCGGTGCTCTCTTCACCCACCTTGGAGCTAAAAGTTTTGAAATCAAAATCATATGTTTTCGAAAAGAAAATCAGATATCATTGCCGTTACCATCTTCCAATTGGTTTCGACTTTTTAGTCGCGAATATTGCGTGTCAATATCTATTACAATTGATCATAATATCATCTAATGCAACCATGATAAAGAGATACGAGCAAAAACATTTTTATGGTCGCAATTGAAATTCTTGATATAAGAAAACGCTTGTTTGTTCAATCGATTAAGGTATCATTACTGTAATTTTGTAAGGGTTTAAGATTAATATTGAGAATCGGATGTTCAAATTACAGCACTTGTAATCACTCTGTTTATCCCTTGACTATGATTCTTTTTATACATTTTCATATAAAACGAAACAGAGGTAAGACGCATAATATGAGCTGAAATAACTGGAATGCTTCATCCATATACAAATATTGCTAGTTTCTTCAATTTGATAATATCGTTTTTGACTGAGTATGCAGGCAATGGGGGCAGCCAGCGGTTTAATCATGAGCCCATCTGTGCTTCAGACTTTCCTGTCCAACTCTTGTAAAGAAATGGGACATCTCACCAAACAGACAACTGCCTAGAATATCTAGACAAAAAGTGAGACACTTTCACATTAATCTTGTCCCCCTTCCCATTCCTGTATCTGCCAACTATCGAGGTTGCAACGTTACTATCATTATTTTATGACTTTTAACTGTTTTCACAACCGGTATTCTTATTTGTTTAATATACTATGATCAGCCTTGCAGGTAAAAAGTACTAGATATGGGCAGCTATGGATTGGAGTAGAGTTGGCTTTTGGTAAGGACGCATTGATATTAATGCTGGGTTTTGATACTTCCATTGATTCATCACTGTCATAGATAAACAGCGAAATGTTCTCTGTCGGGCAGCTGGCGATGCAGATGTAAATAGCTCTCTTGTTTTTTGTGGGGCTTTCCATATGCAGTTTGTTTATAATTCAAGACTAGAAAATTTTTGTTGGTCCACCATTTTCAACCACATGCAAGCTTTGATTCCGCTCGAAAAGTACTTATTAAACCAGAAATAAGACTAATCCCCCCCTCCCCCTCCCTCCCAAAAAAAATACTGATCTTATGATTTCCATTGTTGTTTTACAAAGATAGATAGATCACATCTTGATATTGCTGACTGCCTAGTATCTAAACTTAGCGTTATCCGATCTTTGTGTGATTTGGTGCTTGCTTTGGATTTATTTGGTTCTTGGCTGCATATTATATTACGATTAATATCTAATCATTCTTATATATTCTTTTAAGTTTTTTTTTTTTTTTAACTCGATTTTAGATATTTTCAGGACACGATGGCCTTTGTTAAAGTCCCTGTAATATATAGTTGCAACATATGGATTATTCTCACTCGGAGATAATAATTAATCAAACAGCGTAAATTCTTCTGTCTTGATTTTTTTTTTCTTGCTGTTTCTTGTTTCTTTACAGTTTCTGACATTGAATACTGCGAACTTCATTTCATTTCTTCAATTACAATATATATATTAGAACCAAGTAGTCAGCTTGGAAAACATGATATTATAATAAATTGGTGGGTACAGCCATGGCGAGCGTTGCTAATCAAGTGGGAGTTGTGGCATTGTAAGGACAACATTCTGACATCTGACCAATGCAAATATTGAAAGAGCTAAGATTTTTTTTTTAGATTCAAATATCTACCATGTTCACGTATTGCTAATTTAAATTTAATAATTCGTATATTTTTATATATTATATTTTTATTTAAAATATTATATATTTATATAAATTTTAATATATTAATAATTCGTATTATATATAATTTAATATATTTTTATCATATTTTATTTATATTATTTTTACATTATATTATATTTTATATTATATTTTAATTATTTTTTTGTGTATTATTCAAATCAATCTATTGTTAATTGTGGGCTCTTTTGTTTTTTTTTTTTAATGAGGCTTTAACTTTAAAATGCTTGGTTGCTAGGACGCATTACCCTCAAGCCACATAAAATTGCAAACCCCATCTGCCTTTTTCCATTAGATTTTTGTGAAGATGACGAAACCTATACATATTTTGAAAAAATAATTTTCACCATTTTATGGTCTTTTTCTCTTTTAATTGTCAAATCATAAATTTCATTCTTTAATATCGAAGTGTATCTTCATGTTTATCGTTTTTAAAAGTTTGAATTGAAAAAAAAAAAAAAGTTGAAAAAAAGTATTTTTAAAATATAATGGAAAAATGTGATTTAGAAAATTTTAAATATTTTATATTTGTATGAAAAAAAAATTATCTAAAATTAAAATGTTAAAAAATATCCATAAAATAATAAAAATTTATAGATAGAAAAATAATAAAAGTATTAAAAGTCAGTTTCTAAATGAAAATAAATTATTTTCTTACTTTTTTGGTGTTTGGATAGTAAATCATTATTTTAGTTGTCAAAGTTAAATTCTTACCCATTTAATATTAAGGTTAAAATGAAAAATAACCTTTTAATTTAAAATTTTGTGCTCGCATAATGCTAAACAGACCTAATTCTTGCAGATTATTTTTTTTGTTTTCTGAAAAACTTCCTAACTTGTTGTAACTTTATATCTATTAATATTTTCTAGTTTCTACAAAGGTTAAAAAAATTTAACGGAAGCTCAAATAGGTGTATTTTAATTTAATCAGTTCGGTTGATTAGATTATAATTGTAAATGTTAAAAAATATTTTTATTAATAAATAAGTAATAAATATAATAAATAACTAATAAAAACATACATTTGACTCAGTAGTATGGTTTTCAATATAACTCTAAAAGATTATAAATTTAAATTTCATCACTTAAAAAAATATTTTTAAAAAAAATAATTAAAAATAAAAATTATTTTTTCTCTATTTTTATCATATTTTACATGTTAAACCAATTTTAAGTAAATTCAAGTAATTTTCAATTTTTTTATATAGTATAAGATTGAACAAACCTATTTCCGATTCTACTTAAGTAAGGAAATTATTAGAAGTAAGTTTAAAATGGTACTAAAAGAGTAAATATAGTTAATTCATTCCATTTATGACTGACGACTATTTAATTTACACGTGGGGGGGTAAAATACTAACTGTAATAACTAACAAAACTCAAACTTAGAGGTGATAGAGAAAAATTAAATGAACATTCCCCACAAAAGAGTTGTCTTAGTTAAGGCTCACATGGGGAAACCATATATATATATATTTAAAGTTTTTCAAACCCCACTCACTAATTAATGTTGTCTTGGCCCTTATGTGAGACTACTTGTATTCTTTATTTTTATTTTTGAAAGTGACTTAAATAAAAGAGAGAAAAAAAAGAAATTAAAAACAAAATCAATTTGACAATTGGGGATAGCAGGAAAAAAATTTTGCCACTATTTCAAATTCTATTATTTTAGAAAAGATATTTGGTTTAATTAGATAAGTGTAAAATTTATTCATATAAGTTGAGTCACGATCTAAAATTTTTAAAATTTTTTGTCCAATTTCGGGTTGGGTGAGGTTGGTATCAAAAATTGTTTAACTGTTTATTATATTATTAAAATATTAATTTTATATTAATATTTATATATTTTTATAATTAAATTTAAAATATATTATTTTTATTATTACATAGTAATTAGGGTCAAGTTGGTTTGATCTTACAAAAAGGTTGTCAAAGGCTAGACCCATATAAGTAATATAGTCTGGTCTCTGAACAAGTCCAATAAGTTTATGTCTAAGATTTTTGAATTTTTATTTGTCTTAAAAGAAATTCATATTTGATATATATGTTTGATACATTTGAAGATGAATATCTCCAAGAATATGATTTACTAAATATGAATTTTAAAAAAATATAAAATATAATTATATATTATATATGTCTGTATCAATCAATCATCTCAAACCTGAATAACATAATTTTCTCTCTAAAAAAATAAAAATATATATTGGTAAGGACTAGAAGAGTGAGAAACATTAATATTCAAATCATGGCCCTTAAAAAAAATGCATTGGATCACTAAACTAATTAACATAGGGGTGTTGCTGGCATTAAACATTTTTTTTGTTGTTAATTATGGTTTATTTTTGGGTATAAATCACTTGAACCTTTGACTCCAGCATTTAATTTAATAATGAATTCAAAGAGTAGAGTTCCATTTAAAAAAAAAAAAAAACAATAACACAAATTCAGCTTGGGAATTTCACCCAAAATATAATATATACCCCTTTATGAAATGAAATATAATAAAAGAAAACCCATATAAGGCAAAGCCAAGTCAATGGTATAGTTTAACAAAAACCTTTTAAGTAATTTTCAAGTCATTTTTTTTATAGATTTGATAACTTGTATATAGTGTCATGTTTCGTATATATATATTTTTTAATATTAATCTTGTAAATATGAACATGATATAAATTATTAAATACATCAGAATTTTAAATAAGAATGCGATGCACATATTTAAATTATTGTATTAATCATGTTTAAACATAACATATTATATTTATTTCATTTTTTATTAAATTTAACGTGTTTAAAATTATTAAATTTAGTTTTGGAAGCCAAATTCACATATATTCATAGACCTTAGAAAAAAAATCTATGGCTCCCTTGTGTATGGCAGAAATGAGACCATTTCATTTAAATTTTTTTCTTATAATTCTATAATCATCTAATCACAACACATAATTATCTAAGATCCATCACTTTAAACTATGAATTTTACCTAATATTTTTATGGGATCTACACAATTCAAGATTGTGATTTATTAATTGTACAATAGTAATTGTAGCTGATATGTTCTCGGGACAAATACACGTCACGCACATGCATGAGCACTTGGCGTTTATGAATGAAAAAAGGTAGGCCACCATGACCATGGTCTTTCATTGATCACCATTATATTATGCTTAGACTCGACATGATTGCATGACATGAAAAAATAAAATAAATTTAATACAAAAATTTATATAATACAAATTATTAATGTGTTAAAATTAATATAGATATAAAATATTTTAAATATAATTATAATAGTATAAAATATTTTAAATAAAATTATAATACAAAAAATATACAAACACAAAACAAATGTACAAATTCTCAAGTGCACATATTTATCATGATTCACCAACCAAAATTTTTGCATGAAAAAAGTTCAATGATTTTATTTATCATTTCACGTATTAAAAGTCCCAGTAATCGACGAAGTGATCAGTCTTTCTTTCGATAGTAATATTTTTGTATTTCATTTTTTTAATAAATATGAGTTGACTTGAACTAGATATAGTCTATATATTGGTATTGTGTTTATATTATTTTATATTATATTCATGTTTAAAATATGATATATTTATTTAAATTTTGATATATAAGTAATTCAAGTTTTATAAATTTTAATATACATATGATCATTCTTATCATGTTTGTATTATATTTTTTGTATCATATGTTTTAATTTTTTTTTCACCATGCAAATTTACCAAATCTAATTCGACCTAGGAAAATAATTTTTCCTTGATTTTTCCATCTCTTTGTGCATCTTAAAACATTGATTTTGGGATATTAATGATTATTGAAGTGGTGAAGATAAGGATTTAGATTTTTTAATTAATAGGCCATTAAAGTTCCAATACTTCATGTTAACACAATTAAAAAAAAGATATTCATATTAACCAAGTCATGTAGTATGTTAACAAAATGCTAAACTTTTAATTTCGGTGATTAGATCAAATTTTAATAATCTTAATTATTAAAAAATTAAAAATCAAAATTTTGGTCAAAAAAGTCGAATTACCTATATGATCCAGTGGGTCCAACTTGAATTAAGTTAACTATGAGATGAGATATTTTAACTTTGGATTAATCCAATTAAAATTACTATTTAATCAATACAAAATCAGAAAGCAGTAAGATTTATTTAACTCTGCACATTGAATGTGAATAACTAAATTTTCAGGTGTGTGTCTGTCAGTTCATGTATAGCCAAGTAAATAACCTAAAAGAACTTCTAAATGGTTGAATTAATATCTTCGGTAAACTGTGGCAGCTTTGGTAAGGTATACACCCAAGCTTAGATTAAATTATACTCTCTGTGTAGATCTCAATGATACAGCTTAAAATTTATTAAATATGTAAAAAAAAAAAAAAATCTAATCATATTTCCTAGACTGAAAACTTTTTTTTTTTGGTATTTGATAATGGGGATTTAATTAATAATAAAAATGTGACGTTATGATTACTATTTTATGATTTTAATTTTTTTCACTGTTGATATTTATGATAAATATTTACTTACAATCGACCATGATAACATTATTATATTTAAAATTAAAAACATATCTATAATCACAATTATAGATAGGACAGTTTTTTTTTATTTTTATAATAAAGCTGAAACAGTTATTTCCTGAGGTGATCTGCAGTTTGGCAGTACCTAGTTGTCATGAATCATATAATTTGGTTTTTTTGCTCACTAATAATCAGATTGAGTTCTTGGAAACATTGATCAAATGTCAAAGCTGGATTGATTGGGTCCTTTTTTTGAAAGATTTTTCCATGTTGACTAAGCTTGCTTGTATCTAATCACTAATTATTCAATTTAAGAAATTCATATTTTATTTTATTTTTTTGGTTTTGGGATCTTCAGGTTCTAACCACATAAAGCAAGTAACATGAAATCTGAATCCGAAGTTTATATTTAGCTACTTTTAAAAAATATTATTTATTAAATTTATAGTTTAAATCAAACATTTACGACTCTTTCCTTATCCCGTGGCAGAAACTTTCGCTTATTAATAGTAGTTCACTGAGAGCATATGAGTGTTACTGAGCGCCATGGCTTTGACTTGAAAATCTCATTTGAAGCCAACCCTGAGTCTGAATTTCTGGATTCTATTTCCAGTCTGTTTCTGGGATCCAGTTTTCAGTAGAAAAGTAAAGAAAACAACATAAAAACTAACGTATTTTTGTTTGTTCTCTTTTATCATCCTTTCACATCTATGCTGCTTCCCAAATCTCAGAAACTAAAATCCCAAATTCAACTTCTAGTTTCTTTTCCGAAACTTTGATCTGAGGGTCTTGAATCTATTGGTCTTTTTTTCTTCTTCTTCTTCTTCTTCTTCTTCTTTTTGGATCTAGAAATGGCTCCAAGTTCAGTTGTAGTCACAATTGAGAAGCCTAATAAGTTGTCTTTGGTAGACTTCAATGGATCGGATTCACCATTACTTCTCGAGAAACAGAAAGCAGTTAGTCCGAAGCAGTTCACTTGGTTTCTCCTTCTCAAAGCTTACAGAGTTGTTGCTTGTATTTCATGGCTGGCAATGGCTTTTAAAACAATGGTTTCGTCAGTCAAGAAACGCCTTGCATTACCTGACGTGAGTGAAGAAGATGCCAAAAGCAGAAGATTATATAGATTTATCAAAGCCTTTCTTGTTATCTCCATTGTAGCATTGCTATTCGAAATCGCTGCCCATTTGAAGCAATGGAATTTGAACCTGAAACAGCCATGGGAGGTTCAAGGTCTAGTTCAATGGTCCTACATGGCTTGGCTGTCATTTAGAGTTGATTATATTGCTCCTTTAGTATTAACTATGTCAAAATTCTGCATTATGCTGTTCTTGATTCAATCACTCGATCGGCTTGTTCTTTGTATGGGGTGTTTCTGGATCAAATACAAGAATTTGACGCCCAGAATGGAAGGAGAGGCTTATGACATTGAGGATGACTCAAGTTTCCCTAAGGTTCTTGTTCAGATCCCAATGTGCAATGAAAGAGAGGTGAGCTTGAAACTTAGCTCAAATTGGTTCATTTTGTTTCTGGGGTTTTAGACATTCATTCAAATCCGCTTAGATTTAAACAGTTATTGTCTGTCTGATGCTGACATTCATCATTCAGTGCTAAAATTTTTAAACAATTTTGTTTATGGATCTATTCTGAAGTACAATCATTTCGAATTAGGTATATGCACAATCAGTTGCAGCTGCCTGTCAGCTTGATTGGCCGAAAGACCGGATTCTTATTCAAGTTCTAGATGACTCAGATGATGGAAATTTACAGCTCCTCATTAAAGATGAAGTCTCGTTATGGCGTGAGAAAGGCGTAAACATAATCTATAGGCATCGGTTAATCAGAACCGGATACAAAGCTGGCAATCTTAAATCAGCTATGGTATGTGACTATGTCAAGGACTATGAATTTGTAGCTATATTTGATGCAGACTTCCAGCCTAACCCGGATTTCCTCAAACAAACCGTTCCTCATTTCAAGGTAATATATAAAATCCAAGGTAAAGATCGAAACTCAGGTTTCATTCTAATAGCAGTAGTCACTTAAACAATCTTGGTTTTTTGATTGCAGGGAGATCCTGAGCTTGGTCTTGTTCAGGCTCGCTGGTCCTTCGTGAATAAGGATGAGAATTTGCTTACAAGGCTCCAAAACATCAACCTGTGCTTCCATTTCGAAGTGGAGCAGCAAGTGAATGGTGTTTTCCTCAATTTCTTCGGATTTAATGGGACTGCAGGTGTTTGGAGAATCAGGGCCTTAGAGGAATCAGGAGGATGGCTCGAAAGAACAACAGTCGAGGATATGGACATCGCAGTTCGAGCACATTTAAACGGATGGAAGTTTATCTTCCTCAATGATGTAAAAGTGCTTTGCGAGTTACCTGAGTCCTATGAAACCTACAAGAAACAGCAACACCGTTGGCATTCAGGTCCGATGCAGTTGTTTCGTCTATGCCTTCCAGCCATCGTAACTTCCAAGGTTTGCACTCATTTTAGTTTGTTTCGGACTATATCTATCTGAATCCAAATCTGTTGAAAGTACAAATGACTAGAAACTAATGCAGGTAACTAAATTCTTTGTGTTGATGCAGATATCCATGTTGAAGAAGGCCAATTTAATATTTCTTTTCTTTCTTTTGAGGAAACTCATACTACCATTTTACTCCTTCACATTGTTTTGTATTATACTTCCATTGACCATGTTCATTCCAGAAGCCGAGCTACCCCTTTGGGTAATCTGTTATGTTCCCATTTTCATGTCCCTTCTAAACATCCTCCCTGCCCCAAAATCTTTCCCTTTCTTAGTCCCTTATCTTCTCTTCGAAAACACAATGTCCGTCACGAAATTCAATGCCATGATATCAGGATTGTTTCAGCTTGGAAGTGCTTATGAATGGGTGGTAACCAAGAAGACAGGTCGATCATCCGAATCCGATTTACTAGCCTTGGCAGAGAAAGAATCGAAATCTTCTAACGAAGAGAGAATCCATAGGAGACACTCGGCATTGGGTTTGGAAATGTTGAATAAACTGAAGCAACGACAACAACAGGAAGAAGTCACCCCTGTAAAGAAGAGAAATAGGCTCTACAGGAAAGAGCTTGCACTTGCTTTTCTGCTACTCACAGCAGCAGCAAGAAGTCTATTATCTGCACATGGAGTTCATTTCTATTTCTTATTGTTTCAAGGCTTAACTTTTCTGGTTGTTGGCTTGGATTTGATTGGTGAGCAGATGAGTTAAAAATGGACTACCTAGTTTTACAACTTAGATTTATTTTAGTGGAATTATTTTAGTGCATATAAAGAGTGGATTTGATTGATGTCATAGGAAGACACTGCTATCTGAAATTATTAGGTTAAGGATTAAGATATAAAAGTTGAGTTTATCTGTATACTCCTATTAAGTAATCTGTGTATGAATAATGGTAATTCAAATATAAAATTTTCATTTCAATTTTTCTTTTATGTAATTTTGAAATGGAGAGACAAAGATGTGCTTATCTATGACTAGGACTAGGAGCAAAACATTTCATCATATGTTATCCAGATTTAAGGTGTACGGTATCTCTATATTTATGTTCGAATATGTGTTGAACGTTAGTGTTGGACATAGATATTTTAAAGAAAATAAAAAGTTCGAATAACATAGGATTTTTATTTTAAAGGAATGCAGCAAGATGTTTGAGGTTCCTTGAGATGGATGACAAATTATCCTTAGCAAAGATGCACTGTGTAAGGATGTTCTTGGATTATTGAAGAGCTATGTTATCTAAACTCGAGATAAGTATTGGGTAATAGACATAGTTACGTATTTCATACAGACATATTTAATTTTTAATTTTTTTATTTTATTTTTGAAGGATCATATCGCATAATTATATATACAGATGTGTGCCGAATATAAGTGTTAAAAATAAATACTTCAAACAAATAAAATCAAAATCAAAATAACATAACATCTAATTGGTTTGAGAATGGCTTCCACCAGGGCTAGATTTCACGTTCCTGCTCCTGCTTCCACCCATAATCGTTTTTTTATTATCCCCAACTGAAAACAAAATAAAAAAAATTAATTATATCTGTTTATAATCTAATACGACAATAATAAAATTTGATGATTTATTTGTTCCTTACGGGAAGCTGATGGCATTTCAAACTTGATGGTTCAATTACTTGAGAGTATTGGTACCGTTAACATGTTTGTCCATTAGTTGTTGCTTGATATATCCCCCGAATGGACTTGGTATTAAAATGCCATTTACTAAGGTTAAATGTCATTATTTTAACAGAAATATAATATTAATTAAGTTTTTACGATAAATATTACTTTAGTTACTTATTTTATTTTTTTACTTTTATTTTAAAAATACAAAAATTAAATTATTCAATTTGTTTACATCCATCTCTGTATACTTTTGGCCAACTAAAATAATATAAAATCAAACTCAAAACTGACTATTGCATGCATTTATTTTGAAGCAAAGGGTAAGACAAATTTTTATTTAATTCTTTTTTTTTACTTTTTAACTTAATAAACCTAGATAATAATAGAGGGATGAAGACAACTTCCACATTGATTCGGTTTCAGGAGGAAGTTCCCTTGCTTCATCAGGCTTCGGCTTTGACTGTAGGATACAGAAATGACCCAAAACTTGGACATTACTTGTGATGCCAAATATTTCTCTTCAAATCCAAACTGAATCAATGTCCTTTTCTTTTCCCCCTAAACGAATGATGTCTACCAGCTGAAATGGAACTGTTTTAGGAGGGGCAGTTTGCCCGTTTCATATTAGGTTGGACCCAGATAAAAAATTTAGTGATTTGGATTAGTATAATATGACACAAATTGATTTTTATTTAATAAAATTTTTTATTTAAATTTAATTATAAAAATAAATATTTTAATATTTTTAAATAATAAAATAAATTTATATAATTAAAAATAAAATTTTTAAAAAAATTAAATCAAGACTTGACGATACCTATGAATAGGTCTAAAATGAAATGCCCAAAGCCTTTTGTTAGTTGGCTACTCCAGTAAGAGCTTTTAACCGTATAGTAAATCTTCAGTATTGCCTAATGAACTAGGTACTCAAATAATATATAATCTAACGAGTGAAGATTGAATATAAATATATATTAAATATATATATATTTTATTAATTTTTTATATATATTGATATTTTTTACTCGTATGCACATAAATCATATTTTATAAGTAATTTTTAATTATTACAATATAACTAAATAAAATTTACTAAATGAAAATATGTGATATTATAATAAAATAAATTATACAATTTGCAGGGTTAAACGGTAAAATCATCATTGTATTGTAGTTTTTTCTTTTTTTTTCCCCCCAAATAAAAGGCTAAACTACGATTAAAAATAATAGAAAACATAATAACTAGACAAAGGACTGTAAGAGATAAAATCCTAAGGAAACATCCGATCCTCAACATACAAAAAAAACATAGAAATGCCCAAAATTTTTTTTTTAAAAGGCAAAAGGCACTCCGTTCAGAACAAAAACAAAACAAAAACAAGAAAACCCATAGTTTGGAACTCCCAATATGATGATTGTTATCATTGTACTTTTGTAAGTGAATATTAAATTTTATCATTTTCTTTATTTGAGTGAAATTTACCCTTGT
>JBBYHM010000018.1:13743659-13840159 GCA_038381775.1 Adansonia rubrostipa | reverse complement strand
TTTGATATAACAAAAAAGGGGAGAAAGACCTTAAATTTGCAATATGTTGCTTTCCATGAATTGATTATGCATATGTTTGGAACCCAAATTACATGTCCATAAACTTGATTTCTTAAGCTTAATTTCTAATCTTGGGCAATTTATTGAGGGGGGGTCATTTCTTTTGTTACTTAAAATAAATTTTTAAAAAAACCATTGCCTTATTAAGGGGGAGTTATTTTTCATTAAACTCAAACACAAGCAAATTTATCTTAACCTTTGCTATGTCAAAAAGGAGGAGATTGTTAACCTTGTTTTCGATTTTGATATAACAAACAACTTAAGTTAAATTAATACTTAACTTGGTATTTATGTTTAAATTGATGAGCATCTTTAAAAATACTAAGTTTATAATTTGTCAGAAAAATATATTTATACTTAGAACAATTCTTGAGATGTGTTTGAGTCAACAAAAATTATTTCACAAACAGTTTTGAAGGTTAGTATCGATACAAAGAACAAGTGTATCAATACTATGCATAAAACCCCTCAAATGTATCGATACAAGTTGTATGTATTGATACAGGCTACTTAGTATTGATACTCACTCCATGAGTATCGATACAAGGCTTGATAGTAGCCAAGATTTGTATGAAACCTTAAAATGTATCGATACAAGTGTGTATGTATCAATATAGGCTGCTTAGCATCGATACTCACTCCATGAGTATCGTTACAAGCTTTGGCAGTAGCCTAGGTTTGGCTGAAACCCTCATATGTATCGATACAAAGGTATCTGTATCAATACAGCTTGCTTAATATCGATGCTCAGATCCTAGTATCGATACAACAAGTTGTAACGATCACTTTTTTGAATTGTGCATCGATACTATTGGTATTGTATCGATACTATAGCGCGGGATTAATTAAAATAAGCATTTATGAAGGCCATAACGGCTCTCCAACCACCACATTAAATGCCCAATGTCTATGAATAAATTTCCAGCTATAAATTGCGGTTCCAAATAGCTAAAGAAGCAGAGATATAGATTTCATTAAATCATTGAACAATAAAAGCTTAAAATCATCAAATTCATTATTTTCCACTTATATCAATTCATACTCTTTAAGTCTATTTGTATCTCATTCTCCTTCTACTTAAATTCCAGTAAGCATCTACCTACTAGAGGTTTACTTAGTTTGCAAAATACTTTTTTTATTTCACAAAAAGGGTTGTGTGAAAGTGAGTAAAAATATTTGAGAGTTTGAGGTATAATTCTCAAAGTAATTGAAAGGTTCTATCTAAGCCTTAAAAGATGATTGTGTAAGGTTATACCTTAGCTTTAAAGGTAACAATTTCCTCAGTGAATTATGGTCTTAGCTTTAAAGGTAACAATTTCCTTAGTGAATTATGGAATCACCTTGGTAAGAAAGTACTAAAAAGAGAGGATGTAGGTGCCAAATTAAAGGATCGAACCTCTAATACATCCATTATTGGTTTTTTTCTTCCTTATCTTATTTTTAATTTTCAAATTTACAAAGCTTTTATAGAACCAATTCACCCCCTCTTGGTTCATTCTCTCCTTTGAAGCTAAAATTATTAAGGCTTTGTGATGGATTAACGAGGATAGCCAAAGCCCTAGGTGCCAACCTTAGCCTTCACCAAAGGGTTTTGGCTCAACCTTTGTCTTCGCTAAGCTCACTTTGTGCCTTCTTGCTTTTTTTGAGTGCTCTTGAATCATTCTTGACACAAAGAAGGTAAAAAAAATAGTTTTCTAGCATTAAGAGATTAATTTTTCACAAAAACTGTGAAATTAGCCAAATCCTAAAATCCATGCTTTCTTAAGCTTGATTGTGCTAATTTGCATTCCAGGTGGTTAGAAAGTGTTTTTAATCACAACGAAAGATAGAAAATTAGTTTTCTATTCTAAAAGAATCAACCAAGATCGAGAATTATGATCTATGGATTCGTTTATTAGCATTTGCAAAAGAAGGACTACTTCCCTATAAAGTTGTTTTTTTTTCCCTCTTGGCACAATAGATGTTGGGATTATTGCCAAATTACTTCAAATCTGAACCTATCAGCTATGTGCCTTTCGGCTGAGGCTTGAGATGTCTTTTGGCGAGCGTCAGAAAACCACCAGACCTCATAAAGGCTTTAATTGGCATTTATATGGATTGCCGTTAGAGGTAGAACACTTGGACTATTTTTTACCTTAATAAGAGATCATAGTAATCACCAATGATGTGTTCGTATAGGGATCAACATGCTTAAAGTTATAAGTCTCTAAGCAAGTGTGATTTCTATTAGATCTATATTTTAAATTGTAATCCGATCATCTGTACATCTATTCCTAAGATTCTAAGGAAATTTGAATGTTTGTTTAATTCTACTGTGTATGTTTAACTTTGATAAAATTTTTATGCCTATACGATATGCATGACTCTATGACTCCTTTCCACTTGTTCAATAATTGAGTTCACATAGTTAAAAACATGTTTTGATTGTTAATCATGTTAACTAAATTGTATCCAAGCTTTTTTTTGGAACTTGATTGTTAATTAGTGAGAATTTGATGGGAATTAATCAGTAGATGAGCATGATTACCTTAGGGTAGGTTCCACTATAGCAAATTTACGTTTAAAATATATTTTATGGATGATTAGTTGCTAGAACTATCAGTTAGTATTCTACATGTTTGATAAAATGCATGTTAGAGTGTTTAGAATGTGTAAAACCTTATTTTTCTGAAAAAACTCTTAAAGCAAAGCTTGGTTCTCTTAATCAATGCTTGAGTCAAGGTTTGCTTTTGTTTAATAAGCTCTTTAATGAGCAACCTATGGATATTAAATACAATATCTTGGTTTAAGCTGATTTGGAGCAAATAAAATGTTTTCAAGTGTCAAAACATGTTTTGTTGAGTTTAAACTTGGTAAGCCTTAATGTAAGTCATTAGATGGTGTTTAATTCAGTCAAATTGTATTGTATAGAGTCGTTTAATTGCTAGCGCACAACTAAGTGGCATAGATGTGCCTCTCACTTATTAAGAATAAATAATAATGAATAAAGCGATAAAAGCGAAAACATTCATATGACTCCAAACCATATCGCTAAGCTCAGAAAACATAGTTTTAGGTCAAGTCATTTAAAGGTCTTTATTGTTTCCTCATATAAGACATTTATAGAGTCTACTTGGTATCATTGTTGGATGTTCGAATGTCTGGAGACCTATTTCTAAAATTTGACAAAATGCTTTATGATCACAAGTTATGTTAGAGCTACTGCTGCAATCCAACATGGTAGTCTTTTAAAGCAAATTTTTTATTAGGTTATAGACAATAATTTTTTTCATACTTTCCTATAATCCTCATTAATTGGGTTGCGTAATAGGCTTTTGAAATGTTTGATCTTATGATCGGATGAATACAAAATAATCTTATAATGAAAGTTATTTTTATGGCTCTATTTCAGTGCTTGATCCATAATATGAGTTGTTTTTAATGAGAACATTCATTGTTGTGCATTTTTCTTCTATAAAAATATATTGAATAAGATTTTTAAGCATGTATGGCTTGTTTGATGGGTATTCCAAATGAATAGGGAAGAAAATCTGGAAGGTAGGCTTGTCAAATGTATTATATGATGCAGTAGTGTCCAATTAAAAAATTTATATGATAGCTTAGACGATTTTTTGTCATTTTTAAATATTTTTAGTAAACTATAATGAATTAGTGTTTATTAGAATTTGGTTTGACGACCTTATGTAATAGGAATAATCTAGAACAAATTCAGAGAGCTTAAAAGGTCAAATTTGTCCCTTGTTTTGATTCTCTATGGTTTGATATCTATTCTTTGGAGGCTTTAGAATGCCTCATTCCAAAATTCATGTTTAGTTTGTCCATAGGTTTAGGAGTGTCCTACAAAAGGTCCTTAATGGTTCACATTAAAATTTCCAATTTGAATTAAATAAAGTTAATTTTTAATCTTGTTTTCAAGGTTGTGATTTTTTCAATTTAGTCTAAGTATATTAATTTTGTGATTTCTTTTAAATGAAGTCAAAATTGATAAAAAATATTGAAAATGGAGTCATTTAGTGAATTTTTTTAGGGTCAAATCATTTTGCAGATTTTTTCCTTTGTAAATGATTTTCACTCATAATTAATTATAAATTCAAGTTGGTTTTGATAAAAGTTCCAAGATACATTTTTTTAGTGATATTTGTTTGATTTGGAATAAATAAAAGGGGATTATGATTGAATATATATGATTGAATTTGAGGAAAAACAAATTTGGATACGTGTGATTAGTTGGTACAAGTATTGGTCATTATGAGAAGGATCAAGTCTTTACTTGTGGTGCAACTGACTCTTGAGCTCGACTTATAGATTTTTGGTATATGCAAGATGTTAAAATCATTTCTTTAGAGTTTTGTAATTTTTTAGTGAATAGTTTTAATAGGTAACCGATCATAGCTAACTAAAAAAGATTGGTGGCAACTCTTTAACCTAGTCACTCTTGTATTTCATTATGAGTGATTTGTCTAACAAATTGAGACCTTTCGATGATTCAAACTGTTGTCTACTTTGATATGATGAGGTTTGTATCTAAATATATTATGACAATTCCCTTATGATTTCCTTGTCTTTTTTCAAAAGAAAGTATATAGACAATGCATGCATCATGATCCATAGCCATCTCAAATGCTAAAGTCTTGAAATACATCCTATTATATGAAGCCTAATTAGGCTACCTTATGACATATGGCTTAGGAAATTCCTTAAGGATGTTGAACCTCTCATTATGATTATCCTTCGATATAATTCTTTAAGATTTCAAATTATTTCATGAGCTTAAATTGCTATTTGCTCTTTTTGGAGTTCAGCTGTCATACTAGCCACATTACAATGTGGCTTAACTAATGTCATCAATATGAATTTGATAGAGTGCCCCTGACCTAGTGGGATATGCCTTTCAAGTATTAACACAATCTTAATAATGTGGGACTAGTCAATGGAGTTTGGCCCATTAAAACTTATTAACATCATGTACGCTACTTAGCGATAGTTTATAAGTCATGTTGCATTTATATCCATTATGAACCAAATTATTTTGTAGTCAATAATTTGAAATTTCAATCATTAAGTAAAGTTTTATGAATTAATGATTGTTCTTATTATTTTATCAAAATTATAGCCTTCAATCATAATCTAAGTCCAACATTTGAATCTTCTTAATTAGCAAAGACCCTTTTCATCCTTAAATAACCTTGAGTGACTCAATAAGCCATGCAAACTAATTGAGTAGGTAACTTAGCTTACCAATTGCATCTCTATACAACTCATAGACGAGGTACGTGGCAACTTTTTGCCTAAATGCATCATATGCATTTCACCTAACCATCGCCTCTAACATCATGCGGTTAAGGTTATAAGCATCAGGGCAACACATTGGTTAAGTAAAACCCATTACTCATAACTCAAGTAGTTTATGGGCAGTTTGACTTTGAGTGACTCAAGAAATCTCACGAGGATGGAACTTAGTTATCTTGTTATGAATAATGAAAGGTGACTAATCATGCTTAGGCATGGACTTAATATTTTTTGAGGGATTTTTATCATTTAACTTGTCTCAATGCTTTGTTTGATTAGCATGCATAGCATTTATTTAATCATATATCAATATATATTATATAAATTCAAAAATAAATCTAACACATGCAATTTACTGGGATATTACAAACTTTATCTATCTAGTTTCCTTGAGCCATTAAAATATTAGTTGGTCAAATTTCTAGGTGTATCATACTAAGTCTTCGCAAGTCTTGATGATGATCTCATTGGTCTTTTCTTTTTGGTGCCATATTTTTCACATCTTGGATTTATGTAAATTTTAATCTTATGTTAATCCTAAATCTTCAAGTCCTATGTAATAGTCATATATCATTTTGAGAAATCTTGAGTTACATTTTGAGGGGAATTAGGTGGAAGAGAATTTACAAACCAAAATTAAAAGGGAAAATGGGGTTTTTTTACCCTATTTATAAAATAAAGACTAAATAAAAATTTCAACCATCCATAACCTAGTGATACTAAGGTCTCATCCGTAATCATCTTATGCTAACATAATCATATTATAAGCATGAAATTAAACAAGCATGGCCAATATCACTTAGTGATCTTATGTATCATTTGCGTAAACCATTTCAAACAATCTGAGATGATTTATCAAATTATTTTAGTAATTTCAATTCTTTAATCAAAATATTTTTAATTAAATTTCTAACTTTTAGGAAGCCTGTCTTAAATTAGATAAGACCTAACTTTTAGGTTGTTTGTCTATATTAGAACATTATCTCACTTTTAGAAAACTATGTCTTAATTTGGAAAAACCATTTAGCATGTAATATTTCCCAAACCATTTAGGAAAGCTTTCTAAGTTTTAGTAAATAATCCATATTTAATTTAAATAAGAAAATAATTTTCTTATATGATTAATATTTCTCATTAGAACAAATCCTAATTGCGATAAATCACTTAAATTAAATACTATCCAATTAAACAATTTAATTGGATTTAGTTTAATGTTTATTACATTGTCTAATCCATGTCTTAAACATTTTAAGAAATTATTATAATTGGATAATCAGGTGTTTAGAGATAACAAAGAATTCTGATGGAACACAAACACTTAAGGAGGTCCCCTTTATCACACCAACTTGCTAACTATTAGCAATTTTTTTTTAATTTTGGATTATCTTGATCTAATTATATCAGACCCCAAATACCAAGAATCCATATTGGATTAAGCTTCCTCAATTTCTTGAAAAAGATGGTGTAAATGGGAAGCCTAGTCCTACTAGGGTTTAGCCCCATATATGACTTTTGCTAGCCGACCTAGTTTAAGTCAATTATTAGTGTGTTGTTCCCACTAAACCTCTAAAAATTATAGAAAGTTACAACATCTTAAGCTGCCATAGATGTTGCAACAAGGCTCAAGAAGAAAGTCTAAGTGCCACATGGTACATGCACACGTAGTGCCTCGATATAGCCCAAAATTGAAACATTTTCAGCTTTAATCTTAACATAAATTTTCCAACGATTATGAACAATTCATGACATTTTGATGGTAGAAAATCATGGAAAAATTACAGCTATGGCAACTAAAAAATTCTAAAATTATCAACTCCATCGAAACATCAAGGACATAGCCAACCTAGCACTAATTAACACTAAACTGTCGACAGATGATTCCATCATTAACTTTATTAGTAAAAACATATTTTAAACTAATTAAATTTGAAAATAAACAATATTTAACATGATGAAAAATTGAAAATTAAGTAGAAACAATTTCTAAAATTTTTAACTCATGTAACAGATGAAAACAACATCAAAACAATCTAGAAAGCTTAAAACTTCTTAGGACTTTAACCTAAATTAATTAAAACAATTTTAATCAATTATTTAAACACATTTAAACATTATTAAAGCCTGAAATTGCATATTGTCAAAATTTAAAAAATAATGAAAAATATTTTTTCAATAATTATACCAAAATTAACAATCACAAAATCAATATTCAAATCAATCAGATTGTCACCAAAAAATTGACATGCAAGACCACATGTAATCTATACACTTTAGGCTCTGATACCACTTGCATGGAAATTCAAGCCTTTTTTTATCAAAAAAAGCATAATATATTTAATCTAATTAAACATAAATAGCGGAAGGTAAACAGAGATATACTTGGATTTCCCTAAGATCTTCGGATGAGATATATATGTGGTCGATTTTGGAAGTTTAAAATGCAGATATGATAAAGATCTTACTTCCACAAAGATTTATAACTCTGATTGTGCTGATCTTTGTACGATTGTTGCCATGATTTGATTGCTTAAATCTCTCTTTAAGGTAATAAATAGTATAATCATCCTGTCTCTAATGATAATCCACACAGATGGCCACTCGAACCTTCACAAAGGTCTAGTGGTTCTCCATTGCTAGCCAGAAGACTTGAACAACCTTAACCAAAAAGTAGGAAGCAGTTGCTCTCTCTCACATAGAACCATGAACAGTTCTAAGAAGTCACAAGCAAGTTATAAAGATGTGAGATAACACTAACAGAAGGTCGTAGGGATGTGACAAGTATGGTTTCTTACCTCCTATCAACATTATCTACATTCGAAAGTGCTAGAAATGAGTTTTTCACCTTTTTTTGGGATCAAAAACAATTCTAGACCATCAAAAGAGAAACGACACTCCATTAATGTAGGGAGAGCAAATTGCACCAATCAAAGGTTAGAGATTTAAGGATATAGTGCCCAGGGTTTTTTGTAAAAAAGTGTAACAGCCACTTACAAACTTTTATAAATGTATATTTATACATCTAAAATTAGGTCAACCTTAATTAATGGGTCAACCAAACCTAATAGTACCAAATCTAATCGGTGGCACTATATTTGGTGCTTTCATAGGGATCTAGGTGAAATTCTTTTACCTAGTCTATTTAGGATTAGGCCCCAAGCTTTAACTATTAATACCTTAGTCTAATCCAACACCAATAAGGCTTATTAATGTTGCACCTAACTCATGTTAAGTCCAAATAGGACTTGTTTAGAACAAGGCTCATTTGAATTAATAATTAGGATTTTGGGCCAACCCCTATTTTCATGCTAGAATATTTTATTCTTAATCAAATTCTTCACCTAAATAAAATAATTTTACTTCATGTAAATATTATGAAATAATTACTTAATTTGTCAAAAATAATTATCTAGCCCAAAACCAAGATATCCCTATATGCCTAATATTAGACATGACATTCTTATTTTTATTGACACATTAAGAATTTCTAATTAGATTTCATAAATCTAATTTATGTCTTTTGGAATAATACTTAATTGTTAATTCAATTAAATCCTTCACATTTTACATTTTATTTCATTAAGTCATACATAATTAAATCCTAGATTTAATCCAACAGATCCATCTTATTGTGTGTGACCTATTAGGTTTCTAACATATTGGTAATGAATATTATTAATCATATTAATTAAATTCATAGATCAAGAGTGAGATCTAACAACTGATCATGACCACCTAAATGTTAAAGAGTTAACATAACCTTAGAGAAACCTTTTAGTAACTAGCTTATCATTGTAATTTAGTCATTTCTCCAAATATCCCAGAAAAACCATGAGAAAGGTGTAGACACCTTATTTTATCCAAGCTAATATCTTTAGGCAACCTAGGGCATGGACGTGAGAGGGGGCGATGATCGCCGCTTGGTGAAAAAGTATTTTTGAGGAGGTCAAGAAGTTCTATGGATCATATCAAAGATAAATGCAAAGATGTGGCATCAAAGGACGTAGTTCAAGGTGTCTGGGGATAAAAGATATGAGAAAATTCATAATTTTCCTTGGATGTATCGATACATGGTTCTCATGTATTGATACAATGCTCCAACGATCCACAAATTTAAAATGTCCCCATTTGTGTCGATACAACATGTAAATGTATCGATACATGAGCTTATGTATCGATACATGAGCTCATGTACATGTATCGATACTAGGCTATGCCAAGACCAAAACATGCATTTTGTAAAGAAATGTATCGATACATATAAACATGTATCGATACAATGAAGCATTGAATCGATACAATGGTTCATAGTATCGATACAATGGTTCACTGTATCGATACACTCAAGGTTTTTGGACCAAATGTATCGATACATTCTGCAATGTATGTATCGATACATGCAGGCCATTTTCCACAGTCCAAAATTTTTGAATCATCCATCATTGATCCAAAACTCAATTTTAACTCGTTTCTTTGCATCAGAAAAGATCAAAACCCATATCAGATTATGAATTTGGACTTTTGAATTAATTAAAACATTTTTGAAGTGTAAACTAGATCAAAAAGGTCAATGTCACATGATCACCCAACTCCTTCCTAGTTTGTTAACCAAGATCACCATCAGCCACCCTATTTGTTAGAAAATCATTTCAGCATTTAAACTAGCCACCCTATATCCATCACATTGGCAGCAAGTTTCTCTGTACACCCACTCTATAGCCACCAAGCTGACATCACTTTGTTCTCCTTGAGAAATGACCAAAAACACCTTCAATTTGGCTCTAAAATGTTGGTATAAATAGACTACTTATATATCAGCTGAGGGACTTTAGATTCCAGCTTGTTTTAGCTTCCAAAAACATATTCACATATCAAGAAAACCAAATCCTATAGCTCTTCACTCGACACCCAAAAATAGCCCAAAAACATTCCCCTTCAACCATTACACATACGAAAAATCACCTTTATCCATACGAGAAGCAAAACCTTATTATTTCTCTCTTTTTCTCGCTTATTAACAACAAGGAAAAGAGAAAAATTCAAACCACCTCTACTGCTCCAACTATTGGCCAAAATTTGAAGTTTTGTTAGTATAACTTCTTACTTTATCACTTTCATTTTTTGTTTTTCAGTACTTTCATCATTTTAGTGAGCTCTCCATGTTTCCATCACCTTCTTAGGATTCTCATGCATTATTGTGGCCTTTGGTTGTGGTAGTTTAGGATTTGGATGCCTTAATGCCCCCTTGATGTGCAAAATGCCTTATTTTATCCTCATTATTTTGATAGCTCTTGCTCATGCATTTTATGCCATATCCATGCATCTTGTTATGATTTATCCATGTATGAATCCTTAGCCTAACATATTTCAAGCATATTTATACATTAGCTTGCATCTTGTCATGAATCATTGTCATTTTCAGCATCCATAACATTTTTTTATCAAAGTGCATAACACTTTCTTTGTTTAGATCATTGGCAAAGTTAGCATCCCTCTTGTATGTTTATTGTCTTCTCTTTGTTAAAGTGCATGTTTGATGGCTATAAAAAAAAAAAACTAATTTTCAAAAACCTCCCCAAGCCAAGCATGCTACCTCAACCAATGAGGACCAGCATGAACTTGGTATTTTCCTTAAAGTTGACAAAAAAATCTTGGGGAAAATGAAGGTTTCAAATCTATAATCCTGATTAAACGAGTTCAAAACTTCTGATTTTCCAATGAAAATGGCCCTGCACTTGTTCCTTAAATGTTCGTGCCTTGTTTTTGAGTCAAAACCTTCAGTGGTATGATCAACGGACTATTTCATCTTCCCAAATTACTCCGGGGCTATGCAAATGAGTCTGCGATGCTCATGCCACTCTTTCCCTTCAGTCATGGATATTCGAATGTCGATGACTCAAGTTTGGACCCATAAACATAGAGAAAATAAGAAATATCCTCTGTATTACTTTGTCCCCTGCTGGCAGCATCACTGTTACAAATAGAAAAATCACTTTAAAATCTTAGATGATTTTTTGTGAATTTTATAATATTTTTGTCTGAAAGTGTGTGGTCAAAATATCTTTAAAACGAGGTCATACTCATTCTCGGATCAGTCTGGATGAAAGAATTATGATTTTTCATACCTAGATTGTCTGGAATCCTTGGAGTTAACAAAGTGCATTCTAGTTGGGCCCTTTAGGCCAACTAAATGATTTTTCTAAATCCGTCCAACATTTTTCCTAAAAAGTTCATGAAATTCTCTTTTCCAAAAGGTATCGTTTGCAATTATTCAACATCAAATGAGTCCGAGGTGATTTTTTAAATTTTGACACACCTTATCCCTCGTATGCTCTGCCAGCAGTGTAATTAATCCGAACTTGAAAATTTACTCTCCCGAAAATTGACTTTTTGGGATATTGGGAATATTTTTAGATTGACCCTCATGAGTTACCTTTCTAAAGGTATCTTGTCCACCTGTAAAGCTTTCAAACCAATTTAAAATAAATTCAGAAAGGGGGATAGTGCGATGCTGTCTCCTATTTTCGGTTATGGTCAAAATTGAGCTATTTTCTCGACCTTCGCTCGAGATATTCGAATGTCACCATATCACCCCGATCAGCCTCGAGAACATGCTTTGACCTCCCGTAGGCTCGTATCAAGGCATGAACATATTTTACATCTTTACCATCCTCATTCATAATAATTTCTTTTGTCAAAAGTCATCAATATGCTCACTCATTTTCTAAATCACAAAGTCTTGTCAACTTAATTTTTCCAACTCGACTTCTCTAAAGAGTGTCAGAGATGTCACTTTTGGGATATTTCAACCCTGAACTTCCGAAGGGATACTTCAACCCTGTTTTTTAAAATTGTCAAAATTTAAAAAGATCTTTCTTTGTCAAAATTATTTGTTATCCACGGGGGTAGTCCAACCCCAACATTTCGAGTGGATACTCTAACCCTATTTTTCAAAATTGACAAGATTTAAAAATCTTCCTTTGTCAAAATTATTTGTTATCCATGGGGATACTCCAACCCCATCTTTCTGAGGGGATGCTCCAACCTCATCTTTCTGACGGGATGCTTCAACCCTATCTTTCAACTATAATTAAATTTTTCTCTTTCTCCAACTTCCATGAATATGTCAGACAAACCTCGTTCAATCAAGGAAACCAAATGCATCTCGAAAATTATCAATTCGGTTATCCCAGTTAATCAATGCCAATGACGAGATAAATTCCAATAGTCCATCCCTTTTCTTTATGATTACATTGAATGATCCATGTTATGTTGCTTCATTTGTTGCCTTACTAACATGATTTCTTTGCAATGATTATTTGCATTCATGATTTCTAAATATTTCAAACAAAATTAAAGGTAATGTTCTGCGTGGGTATCTCTCCAGTGCCCAAAGTGAAACATTCCATTTTCAAAGTAAAATTTAGAAGTCATTTTTATTGAAAATTTCTATATTCCCCATCTTTTCGGGGCATTTATGAGATTAAATCTTTTTGTCAAAACCTGGACTTGTATTTCTATAAAATTCATGCATTAAAAAAGGGTTATATCAAAATAGTGATGAATTAAGATTGAAAGAATCGAAACTAAGATAAAATATAACTAGTAAGGTACCGATTTCGAGCATTGCGAAGAGGTTCATGCCTTATCATGCTAACCAATTCTCGAACCCAAATGGCGAATTTTTGTACTACATAGACCACGGGATCGATGTTTCGAGTTTTGTAACTCAAGACATAGGTTTCAAGCGGCATTTGATCATGCCTAGCCCAAAATGATCGGTGACAACTCCAAATGTTGGCGATTTCGTGATGGTCATCCGAGACTAATAAGATGAGTGATTCGTCTTATGGTCCCCTTCATTGTATCACAAGTCGAGAATCTATACTTTCTTGTTCTCATCACATCGTGAAGGAAAAGTCTCAATCAAGAAGATATTTTCAAGCCAGAAAAATATTTTAAGTCGTATGCACCCATAGATCCGCGATGATCCACCTTGGGGCACGATGCGACATAAGGCATAATGTTTACTCGTATTCTAATCTATATTAGTTCCTGTAGCATATGGTTAACCTCATGAATTTGGAAAAACCATTCCCCTAAATTAATCAATCATTGGCCAATAACTTTATCAAGTTAACCAAAGCCAAGAACATATGAGATATATATAATGTCACTTTGAGTGATGAATCCTCTCTGGACCACTCATCCACCTTCGTATGTTTCATGCCATACCTAAAACCACCCTACCTTTGGTATCCATCTATTATGGATCTATTTATGGTGATCTCTAAGTATGGAACTCCTCATAGAGGATGACTTGGTATCACAAGTCAGAGGACTAGTTACACGACTAGCACATAAGAATATTTCGATAGACAATTGAGTGACAATACCAAATTGAGTTCTCATATAGTGAACTTTTTTCCAGAAAAAGCACGCACATGCCATCCTAAGCATCTTATATACCTTAACCCAAGAGATCGATTAGTTATTTCACAAATAAGAAGACATAGAACATGCTAGTCATTGTGCATTATTAATGCCCCATCTTGGCAATACAAATGACTATGAATAGTTTTTAGAACATGACTTTAGTACATAAGGATTTCATAATTGTAACAATTCCTTTGTAAGGCCTAATGTGTTCAATGGGCTTCCTTCAATTAGTAATTCATGGTTTTTAGTCATACTACAACATGAAGGAAAACCTTGTATCAATAAACTAAGTGATAAATTTTCATTATTAACTAATATATGCCTTTCTAAGCCGATTGGCTCTTGGGCATATACCAATAGAGGAATGATAAAAGGATGATGATTTTCACAGAAATCATGCAAATTGAAGGCTTTTCCAACAATGAAATACTTATTACAAGAGAAAATATTAGCAAAGATATACACAAGGTAGATTTTTCCCCTTTGTTAAGGGAATTAAGAAGGGATTACATACTTAAGCCATTAACTAAATTTAATCCCTATCAACTTTTCTTTAACTTCAATCTGTCTACATATTTGTAGCTTCTCTTTATGCTTAAAGTTTGTACCAAGAGGTTGGCAACATATTTGTAATTGCATACTCATATTTTAGCCTTTTGGCTTAGGTTTTGAGATTCCATGGATTAACATATGTGAATATGTTTATGATTTGATTATTAAAAGAGATGTGCATATGTTAACAATTCTAGGCCATGTTTACTTCAGCTTTGATGATACTAGAATTGGACATAAGACTCTATTGTGATAGTTCTTAATCCATTATAATTTAATGGCTTGTTACTATTCCAATCTCAAACTGGTTTTGTAGAGCTTCTGGATTATGTTTACTGTAGATTATGTCATCTTACATTACAATGTATGTCCACGGTATTCGTTTTTTCTTGTTTCATATTGTTACCTAACGTTAGAATGAACAGACTTGTTGGAAAAAGAGAAAGATAATTGTTTTGATAGTTGTCAGAATATAAGTCAAGTGCCATATGATTTTGTTGGAATCTGCAAGTGAAAAAGAGTTAGAGGATCGATCCTTGTAATTACCGGATCAGTCCTTTATGTGTTGAGTCAAAATGAAGCATTTTGTAATCAAAATGCATAAGGAAAGAATTTATTTAATTATTTTACAAGGTATTTAAGTAATGCGATAATTTTATATATTATATTCTTGGTCTACCAAACATGATAACTTAAACGAGGGACAGTTAAACAAAACATATGGATGTCCAATTAACATGAATTTGCCATGGTAATATTTTCTCCTTTTCTAAGTTCTTATTCAACGGTTTATTCTTCCTTCATTTACCCAAACTTCACCTGCCTCTATTTTTTCCTCTTAGTTTTTTGTTGATACATTATAATATATAAGTTATTAACTTATTTTTTTATTGCAATTTCTCTCATATATCCAAACATTTTGCGATATTTTAAGTACATTTTCATGTTTCAAGTACAATTTAAATTTTCTGATTAGAATGTTTTGCCGAAAAGTATATACTTTTGTTTGCTAATATCTAGCCTCCTTTAGATTTGTGTTTTCATTTATTATTTTTGGTTATTTGTGATTTATTTTTTGTTTTTTTTTTAAATTTTTTTAATTTTCACATTTTATTGAAAAAGAAAGGAAAAATAAAAATATTAACCAAACTAAATATTAAAAAAACTACTAGATACAGAAACAAAAGGGTCATAATTGAAACCATATTGAAATTTAAAAGTTAAACAACGGAGAATTGTTCATTGTGGAAAATAACAATTGAAAGGCACAGTTTTTTTGCAATACATGATATATGGAAAGAGTGAAATGTTTTTGTAAGGCACATTCCTTTCATTAGAGGCCAAGTTGAATAATTTTGATTAGAAAGCTCGACTTGTGGTACAAGCGTAACAGTCATAATAGAACGAAAACTATATTTTTTTACCCGTATTCTAAATTCACTTTCACGACACGTTAGGTAATGTCGGTGATTTGGCAGACGAAACTCACAACGCGATTTGCAACTGTGGGTACTGGATAAAATGATAGCAAAATCACTCACAAGGCTGTCTCATACAAATACCAATCATTTTGGTTATACAAAGCATGCAATTACCATTTATAGTACTACTGCGAAGACAACACCCAAATTAATATACTCATCTCTAACCACAAGCTAACTCTCTCAATGCTATTTGAAGTCCTAGTACAGAATGAAGAACTTAGCAGTTGGGAAATGGGGAGCCACAAATGGTTGCAACCTTGCGGGCATTGGGAGAGTTGACAAGCTTTTGAAGATTAGGGTCCTTGACATATTTGCAAAGGCAAGGCTTCTGCTCCTTTAATCTCCTGCAACAAAGAGCTGAAGGTGGGGTGGTGGATGTCATTGCACTTGCACATGGGCTCAGCTGAAATGCATTGCAAGTTACAGCACCCTTTGACACTTGTGCTTCCCCAACAACGACAACCAGAACCACCAAAACATACAATGTTGCAATATTAAGATTTGGCATTTTCATCTTCGCAATTGTCACTAGAGAGAGAGAGAGAGAGAGAATATGTGAAAGATGTGTTGTGATTGGGTAGTGGTCGGTTCACAATTTATAGGAGAAGGGTGGCAAGGAAGGAGCTACAAAAGTGTTTTATTATATACATACATATATATAAAGAGACTACGAAAATGTGGATGGGAATTGTTTAGTATTTTATTTCAATTGAATCATGAAGTTTTCACCTATAAATTTCAAGAATTTATGGTGAATTTCAAGGAGTGGGAGGCTTTGTCCAATTTTCATAAAGGTTTAAAGTTGGATGCGGCTTAATCATAATATCAATTATCATGAAAATAGTAGAGCTTGCGTGGGCTAGGAGTATATTCAACTGCTTCTGATGAACAATATCCAAAATATTGATTGCCCCTACAACTAGGCCACATGGACCTACCTATTTTTCAATTACATTCTTATTGCTAGAATTCTGCACAAAATCAACTTTAAGTATTATATCCATTTTGCCGAAAATATTTCGAAAATAAAATTTCTAACATATCATATTAATGAGGAAGTATTTTTTTTTTTTTTGAAAAAAGATAAATTCAAAGAAAATTTGAAAAAAAAAATCATTAAATGGGTTAAAGCCAAAATTGCATAGGCATTATATTCTTTTGCCCGTGAGCAACATTTTAGGCATCTTGCAACTTAATTTGTATTATTTCGAGTTGTTCCTTAAATGATCCAAAATTGTAAATTGAAAAATTCATTTTTTCTTTAGATTTTAATTTATAACTGGGCCTCGTCACTACCTTTTGAAGTTCAAAATATTCACAATTAGGATCTAAATTTCAAGTTGTCTCTGCATAGAAAAATATCATTTGATTGAAAGACGTATAAAGCCCGTCTTGGTGAGAAAGATTTCAGAAAAAGTAAAGGAAAATTATACTATTTTCTATTATTATTATTATTATTATTATTATTATTTGTAATGATGCCACCTGAGCATCATGTAGCAAATTTCCTTGATATTATGTTGTAGCATTAAATTGACGCAAATTAATAAAAAAGTGGTGAATAAAAAATAAAGTTCTAAATATTACAAAAAAAAAAGAATTATTAATGAATGATGTAATTTATTGAAAAGACAAAATAACCTTAGAATTCTTATTCGGCGATCAAAACGAAAATAAACGTGCAAATGAGTTAATAAACAGACAATCATTACCGTTTAATTATCTTATCCTCGGTAATCATATGCCGACAATGAGTGGTTTTGCGGAAATTCTTTGTCGCAGCAACTTTCGGTGATGTGATGTGACGCATTCTTCAAATTTACTTTTTTACCATTTTTGCTGGTTAATCTCCCACTCTTCCAATTCCAAAGCCGAATAAAAAACATCATTTCAAATAGTAAAAATTTAATTTTGTTTATATTTTAAATTTAAAAATTTTATATTATTATTTAAAATTTATTAAAAATATTTAAAGTTATTTTATACAAGTATTTTTAATTTTCTATAGTTAAAATTTTTTTACTTGTCAAATGATATTTAATTTACCAATAATACTGTGATCTAGTAAAGTTTTAGATATATATACTTAATTTCAGTCATTGAAATTTAATTTTTAACTATTTCAAATATGAAAAAAAATTAAACCTTTAAAGTTAAATGTAAATATATGTTATCGATTAAGAAAAGTACAAATTGCCTTTTTTTATCTCGGGCATAATATGATTAAGTAAAGCAAATTCAAATTCTTATGGTAAAATAGAAATAGCATCCATATTCAAAGCCCCTTTCTTACCATTAAGAAGAACTTGTTTTGATTGCAGCATAAGAGATTCTAGCAAATGCCTCAAATACAATATCCTTTGGAACCTCAATATCCATGAGTTTATTAACTAAATGATAATGGACACATACAAGATGCTCAGTTGTTTCTTGTAGATTTTATTACCCTTTCGAGCAAAAATGAAGTATGCATTTGAAAAAAACCCAAATTATTATATATATCTTGAGCAACACGAAAAAATGAATCAAGTAATCTCCTTTATTATAAAAAACATATTTCTAATTTGCATGTCCAATCATTGATTATAAAAATTTTTACATAGATCACTGTCATGGTTCCCATCAACATTTCTACTATTCACTTTTATTGAAAAAAACAAAATGAAAAATAGAAGATAAAGTGTATTGAAAAAAGTAATTCTTTCATATCATGAAACTTATTCCCTCTTAGTTTTAAATTGAACTAAAAACTTCTAAAATTTCAGTTTTCATTAAAAAAAATTTTATAATCTAATTACAGGAACCATCACATTGAAGTTGTATCAATTATTAAACGTGAAATTACGAAGAAACTGGATGTTCCATTTTTAATTCACAAGAGTGGTAGCTGACAGTAATGTTTTGAAATGTTGCTTCTGTGGGTTTTCCTTTTTCTCTTCATTCCCTGGATTCAAAGGCAGTGTCAGAAGGGGTTTCTCCCAAAAATAGGGGTAAAAAGAAATAAAAATAAATCATTCAATTCTGATTCAAATTTCAAAAATTTGATTAATTTATTCGAATTTAAATTTAACTTAATCAAATGTATATTTATATTAAATATTTATTATATTTAATGCTTATTTAATATTTAATTTTTTTAATAAAATCAATAATTTAATTGATTCGACGGATTTGATTGAATTAACCGTGACCAAAGTTTTCATTAACTTTGGATCTAACTTTTTAAAAAATGGACAAAGATCCCGAAACACTGCTAAATATATGATTAAAATTCAGCAATAAGAAGATGAACTGCTGGGGTATGGATCATAGAACCTTAGCAATTATGAGACATGCAAATTACAATAATGCAAGGGCCCCATACATTTATTTGCTTTCAATTTCAATTAATAATTATCCAAGATGGGGCTTTTCTTTGGATCACTTTAACTTTTTCTTTGTAGTTTTCCTAGACTTGCTTTTTCTTTGATAAGTGAATAATTGTTTTTCAAAATTTCACTGTTCCTTAGCAACGATGAACTAGCTGCCAAAAATCAAAAAGATAATCTCTAAAATAGTGTATCATCGCTATTATTATAATACTTCGCTTTTTTAAAAAACGGGCTGTATGAGTTTTTTTAATTATATAAATGAAATTTAAAAAAATATTATATATTTTATTTTTTAAAATTCAAATTTATATTTTTAAAACATATTTCAAGAGTTATATGCCACTCATTTAACGTTGTTAGTAAAATTTAAAAATTTTATTAATTGGAGTTGAAATATTTTCTCTTATAGTTATGATAAAAGAAATATATATCTATTAAATGAAAATATTTGAACATATATACATTTAAGGTCCTTCCATATGTATATATATTTTGTTCATTAATTTTAGATCCAATTACACATTAAAAATTTTAAATTTAATTAATATAAAATTTCTTTGATCATTATTACGGTAATAACTTTTGCTAGTCAATGGTCAAATGTTTTATGTACAATTTAGGGAAGTTTTGGGGCTTCGGACGCTGAAATACTCCAAGTCGCTGCAAATACATCGAACGAAAAAAATGGAAAGACGATCAAATGATTTTGATTGCATCGGTCCTTCAAATAATGATGAAAAGAGGACCGGTTATTTATCTATTTATTTATTTGGTGGTTAACGTGGAGTGGACCATTTCCGATTTAATTGGCTTTATTAATGCTTTATGAGATCGGGATTCGGGATCTATATTGGCTTAGAGTGAAGAGTTTTGATTTTATGGGTTTGATTGTATGGATGTTATTAGTAGACATGCTCACAGATCAGGTTAGGCTTGAGTATAGTATTGATATTAAATATGTTTGTTTAAATTTGGTTCGGCTTGAAATATGATTTTAAATTTTGTCAAAGCCCGTTTATATTTGTAAATAGATAGTCCAAACCCATTTAGACCCGCTTATTTTTTTTATAATTTATTTTTTAAAAAATATATATATATATTAAAATTTAATCTTTATTAATTTTAATAATTTTATTTTATTAAGTTTATAAATATAAATAATTTAACTTAGTTTTTAAAGTTTCAACTATAATATTATATATATGTATTGTTTATATGATAAAAATTACATAATACATAAAATATAAAATAAATATATATAATGTAACAGTAAAATGGGTCGGGTCGAGCTGGGCTCGGGCTTTGAAAGTTGGACCTAAGGCCCGACCCATTTTTTAATTGGGCCTAATTTTTTTGTCCAAGCCCGTTTTTCGGGCCTAATATGTTTGTCCAAACCCTCCCAAATATCGGACAGACCTTCGAGCTTGAGCGAGTAGCCTGACCCTTGAGTAGGTCTAGTTACTAGTAAAATCAATCAATTACTAAACAAAAATAATTTTTTAAATAATTAAAAGTAAAATTTTTCCAAATGCTAAAATTTCATATGTTCATAGTCATTTGGTATGTTTTAAGCACTCGTATCTAATATGTTAGGTCGAATCCAGATGAGTAACCATTATCAAAACAAAGTTTACATATCATACTGTAAAACCCAAGTTTATTTCAGTAACAAAACTGAACAAAATCCTACTTTATGAGAGCTACAATTCACGAAATTATCATTGATTATTAAAATTCTAGATTTAAGGAATCATTTGGCTTATTTGAAGCCATTAAAACTCTAAATGCATGCAAACAATTTTGATATTTTAAACAAGATTTTATAGTAGAAATGTAATATTATAATATAAAATTTTATTCAAGCGAAAACATAATCATACAGCCTAAGTGTCAAGGGTCAAAATTTTTGATATCATCATAATTTGCCAGAATTTTTTGGGTTTTTTGGGTTTTTCAAATTTGTTTAGCCAATTTGAAACTTTGATTCTCATAACATAAGACTAATCTGATCAAACTAAATGCACCATTGGAAAGATCACATTTCATACTATAAAATCCATATAGGTTTTGACAAAAATGATCACCAGAAAACTAATTTCCAATGTGCTAAATTAACTCATTGAAACTGTCAAAACTATTTTTCAGAATTAAAAAAATTTGATTTTTCTCAAAATACAAATCCGAATAAGTTGCCATAAGATTGTTAAAAAGATCTCGATGAAATCTGCCCATTGGTACCCATCATGTTGCCAAAAAGTCATTGAAATGGCGCTAGAATAATCAAAAGTCAAAGAACACAAAAGCTAAAATATGGTTTCTAAACAATAAACAATTCAAAATATAAAATTAAAAGAAATTACATTGAATTGTGCCTTAAACCTTTGATTTTTAGTCTAATCTTGAAATCCCAAGCTTTCTTTTCTCTTCTAGGTTTTCTTCTCTCTTCCCTTTTTTTTGTTTGTTTGTTAGAAAACTGTCGGCACTCTTTTTTTTAACTCTTCTCCCTTTCTTCTTTTTTTTAACCATAATATTTTTATAAAAATTATCCTAAGCTTAAGTGAAAAATTACTTAAAGAAAAATTTGGGCTTATACAATATTTTTTTTAGGCTGGATATTAAATATTCCCCAGTTGGAAAGAATTTAGTCCTCCAAATTCGAAATTCCATCTCTTCAAAGTTGATCATCTCTCAAATATAAGTCACATAAAACTTTTATCTTAAAAGGATCCATAAGATATAATGAAGCAAACCTTAATCAAAACTTTTCGTTATCATTCATCCAATGACTAAGTTAACTTAAATGTCATCTTATATCTTATATGACAATTTGACCATATATTCACATATCAAATCAAGAGGTTTTTGTCCAATATGCAACTATAAAACTATGTCTGTTATGCATTCCATATATCAAAGCATATTAAATGCATATATTCCCATCATGGTAGGCTAAGCAACTCTTTTGTAATGTAATTCTAACTAATTTTTTACTAACAAAAATACAAAATAACAAAATGCCACAATTTCACAATTCACATGTATTTTTAAATTTTTCGGTGCTGAAATCCATAATCATGTTACTAATACAACAAAATTAGTTCCCTTTATATAGAATTCATCTTAGCTAAGTTAAAGATGATTCTAAATTTGTAACTTAACAATCCACACTTCCACTGTGCACTCCGATATTTCATTTAAACATTATCATAAAACCAACAAAATTGACAAGAGTGCAATTGTGCTTCACCAACACAATCACCAATCCACATCTCTTATAACAAAATTTCCAATTTTTATTAAGTATAGCCTTGCAATAATAATTTTGACCATCATCACATTGTCTTACACTAACATATCCCAAATACACAACAACTTCAAATTCATATCAATTGATCATAACTTTAAATCCAATTTGTAATATCATAGTCCTTTAGTTACCTCAAAAATATCATTTAAATAAAATTTATCTTCTTTTCTTTTTCACCAACTATTAACGTATTTCTTATCAACTCGACAATCATAAAATGTGGTGAAATTCAAACCAACAATAGAACTTATCTATAATTTTCAAACCACACAAATTTAAGCATATACTTAAGGGTCTAAGTCATCTCCTTATTCCAAACACTATCCCTTCCCAAAATTCAAAGGTTAAAATTCTATACAAAAATTACCCTATTCACAAAGCTTATAAACATTATAATATTCCAAACTTTTCCTTAAGCAAATATATTATTATCTTCAGGTTAAAGTCGCAATATTTGTATTTTACATAAATCTTTTTTATAGAATATCAACCAATATAACTCTACATAATAAACTTGATGGTAAGGTCCCAATTTAAAAGTTTCTAAGCATATTTTTAATTTAATCTCATAGATTTTTTCAAATCTTTCAAAGTTGAATCAATACTCAAATTACTAAAGCATAGAAAACAATCACAAAAAATACTTATTCCAAATCAATTTCAATAATAACAACTTTTTTAGCCAAATCCATAGGCCCTTTGGCTTATGTTGCACTCGATAGATGATAGTCTCCACATCAAGAACTTTCATATTGCTCGTTAACGAAGATTACATTTGCAAACTAATCATAGTGACCACTTCATTTTCCTTGCACTCTAAAATAAACTTCAAAAAAAAAAAAAAAACTTCAAACAATTCTATGAAACACCAATTTACATCATTAAGCTTAAACAATTTCCTTTTAAACAAAACCACACCAAATTGAGTAAATGGCCCCCTAACACCTACAAATACTAATTCAACATAAATATATAATTAAAACTCAAAATCTACTAAGATAAATATTGAATTATTGTAATAACAAACATTTTTAAGTCTAACTCCAATAAATGCCTATTATACCAATTCTTATCGTCCTATTAAGCGTCACTCTTGAAATAAAATTCCAGATCAATTTTGCTAACTATCCTCATTTGCATCTTAAATTCAATTGATCATATATAAGATTTAAAATCAAATCAGAAAAATATTAAAAATAGCACCAATAAATATCTTAAACTTCAAATTTCATTTCTAGTTAGCTTTTACAATATATACTTTAATCTCAACAAAATTATAATAGATCGATAAAAATCAGCTCAACATCCAACACATAACTCCAAATCTTTATAGATTAAGATTATAACTTCAAACCATAGGACCTCAAAAGATCAAAATCTTTCTTGATAATAACTAAATATTAAGGCTAGAATATCCAACTTGTCAAAAACCACTCTAATTTCATTCGTTGCAAATATCCTCCCATGACAAATTTAAAATTCATACTTTAACTCCAAGTAGATTTCATCTAGATAATGATCAAAGATTCATCAAAGATCCAAAAGTAAAACTCAAAATAGTTTACTAAAAATAAAAAATCCAAACTCAATTCTATAGAATATATGAAGATCAAATCCTTCATATAAAAAGCTTGTGCTTATATCTCATTAAAACTTACATCAAGAATCCATAAATTCCAAATTATCATAATTTCTCTATCAATTTCACCGAACATTTTTCTTATCAAAATTTCAAATTGACTCCTAATTATCAACTAGACTAAAAACTCTAAGATCCACAAAATCACAAACTTGGCTCTGATATCACTCTTTGTCACGCCTTAAATTTAGGGATTTAGGATGTAACAATGCCACTTACTTCTGGGATGAATCCCAAAAGCATGCAAGGCTTCTTAAATCTTATTAAATCAAAACTAACAACTTAAAAAGTTTTCAAAATTACAATTTACAAAATCAATAGTTTCTTAAATGTTTAATGCTAATCTTAGTCGAAAAATACAAAAATATTTTGCTAAGTAGCAATCAAATTAAAACTCATATCAAATTACCTACACTCAAAGTATCTTAAAATTAAAGGCAATGCTAAACTCACATAAAAGCCTCTCTCTAAAACTAAACTCCATAAACACATGTTTTGATATCTTAAAAGTAAGAAAAATAAAGGAATAAGTACAAAACTTAGCAAATAACTAATGTCTTCTCAGTAGGATTAAGCATGTTGTAAACTTTTAAGCCAAAATTATAAATAGTAATAGCACAAGAATAAAATTTGGGTAATTGAATATTCGATAAAAATATTTATTTTGAAATCATATTATTTTTAAAATCAAATTTATCAAATAACAAAAATAAGCATAATTTCGCAAATTACTCATTTCCATTAGTCTCTTGTAACATACTAAAACCACATTTAACCCCAAGGCATAAGTCAGAAGAAAACCACTATTCTTAACTAGTTGCATGCTCAGAAACAAAAATCATTACTCTCAACTAATGGCACTGTTTGAAACAAAAGCCACTATTCTAAATCAATGGTAAGGATCAAAGCAAAAACTACTATTCTTAACTGGTGGCATAGTTAAAGCTTGTTTCTAATCACAATATACATGTTGACATGGCAAACGTTTAACCCCTATTGACAGTGTTAGAGCATGACAATACTAGAAGACAAATCAAAACAAAATATAATTTTAGATTACCCAACCATACACAATAATATATGAAAACATATTTATAAACATATTTAATGCAAAGCAATTTTCATATTTACTTTCAAAGCATTCTGTGTAATAAATCATATTCATAATTATCAAAAAAATATATATGTGCATAAGTATATATTGTTGAATAGAAATATATTGAAAGAGCAATTAAATCAAAAACATATCTCGGATCAACATAAAGAATTCTAATATATATAATTTGCATGCTTAATCTGATTTTAACAAATCAAGGGACAAACATTACATATTATTAACAAAATTTAAGTAATACAAGGATGATTTTAAGGTGTTGAAATACTAAAAGGATATCAGTCGCTTACTTAAGCTTGCTAAACCAAAACCAAGAAGTAACAAATTTAACATATCAAGGCCTATTAATTTAGAAAGTTTTCAAATTAGAAACTAAGACCATTGATTAATCTAAATAAGCCAAAACATTTTATTTGGATCAATTTAAGACACTTAAAGTGTGTGACAACTCTTCCTTAATTGAAATTATTATGAAACCAGACTACTTCTTTTATAATTTAAAAAATGTAAAGCACATAAAACTTAGAAAATATATGCTAATATACAAACTTAGTAATAAAATTACATATGGTATGAAGAATCATAAAATTAGTAAAATATTAGTTTTTATAAATTTTTCTTCATAAAAATAGAATTTTCAAAAATTATGCTAGTTCAAAAGTAATTTACTAAAAAAGTATTTATTCATACCAAAATTTAATAAATTCTAAATATTCAAACTTTATATTATTTTTAGCAAAATTGATCAATTATAAATTAATAATAGAAACCAATCAATTTAGTTAGTGATTTAAGGTTTTCTTTCATATTAGTGGCATGATTGACACTCATGCAAACACTAATTGGATGAAGCCTATGAAACACAAAGGCTTGAAAAATTATTAATGAGTTACAACAATAAGATCTTTACGCATCAAAGTCGTGTTTCTAGAAATGCTCTTAGTCATCATATTATCAAAATAAGCCATTGACAATGCATAAAGATTAGCATATGCTAAGTCTTTATGCATTTGATGTATTCAACTCTTTGATCTCATAGAAGTTAAAGTATAGAGATACTTGAGGATAGCATATGCCTACTTGTTTTATGGAAACAAGTTCATTAAATATGGCTTGTTCGAGAGCTCCATTTGGTATAAGTTACTCAAGTGTATGGAATAAGTTTTCATGTGCTAGTCATGTATATTAATCCTCAAACGTATGATACCAGGTCATCTCATATGAGGAGTGTTATACTTTGATGCATTATGAGCTGTTTCATAATGGATAGATGCCAAAAAAAGAGTGTTGTTGGGTATGGCATGAAGCACATAGTAGATGAATGAGCGATCAAGAGAGGAATCACCACTCCGAGTTATATGGAGACATATCTTATATGTTTTTAGCTCGGTTAACTAGATAAAGTCATTGGTTAACGCATGATAAATTTATAAAAATTGTTTCTTCAAATTCATGAGGTTAATCAAAAGCTACAGGAACTAATATGGACTGATACATGAGTAGACACTACCCTATGCTCATGATCTTTTCAAGATATATGGTGAAAGGACTTGAAGTACACTGAGAGACTAGTTACTAAGAGGTTTTTCGAAGGTCAATATGACTCTTTAACATTTGGGTGGTCACAATAGATTGCTAGATCTCGCTTGATCTATAAATGTAATTCATGAGATTACTTATATTTATTTCTAACATGTTGGGAACCTAATGGGTCACACAGAATAAGATGATTTGTTGGATTAAAATCGGGATTAAGTGTAACTTAATTAAATTAAAGGTAGAATGAAGAGGACTTAATTGAATAAGTTTAGTATAGAATAATTTAAGACATGAATTAGATTTTTGAAATCTAATTAAGGATGTCTTAATACGAAAATAAAGATAAGAATGTCTTATCAAGATAATGTCTATTTGTAGACATGGTTTTAGGGATATTATTAAATAAAGTAAAATAATTGCATTTGGAAAATTAAATACATTAGTTGGAATTATTTAATTAAATATTTAATCTTATTTACATGAAGAAAAATTGTTTTGCTTGGGTTAGATAATTTTAATTATGAATTAAATTAACTAACATGTAAATTAAGGGTTAGGCCAAAAGCCCTAATTATCAAGTCAAGAGAGTTTAATTATGAACTAATCTGAGTTAGGCTTGCTAATAGGCCAAGAGCATGGAATAGCTATCTTTGGTGCGCTATTAGGCTAAAATATTAATAAGTTACTACTAAGGTCCAATATTGGACAAACTAATTAAAATAGTTTTAATTGAGCTCTAGGAAAAACTCCAAAATGGTGCTATCTTTTAGGTATATTAGTAATGGGCTCGGTTGACCTATTTGTTAAGCCTAGCCTAATTTTAAGTGTATAACATACATTATTAGGTTAAATTGGCTGATATAAGTTTTCTAAATCCCCTAGGCACCAACTCCCAGACTTTCTTACAAAGAATAACGTAACCTTTTAGCTTTTATAAGCAAGTTGGCATAAACTTAAGTTTTTGAGTGATCTAGAATCACTTTTTATCACAACAAAAATAGAAAATTAATTTTCTATCTCAGAGGAATTAACTGGGACCAAAATTCAAGATTTTGGATTGGTTTAAAGGATCTACGCAAAATAACTATTTCTTTACAAAGCTATTTCTTCTTCTTCTTGGCACAATAAGTATTGGAATTATTCCCAAATCACTTCAGATTTGAGCTTGTTGGCTATGTATCTTTTGGTTGAGGCTTAAAAAGCCTTCTAGCTAGTACTGAAGAACTGATAGACCTCATAAAAGCTCCAAAAGGCATTTATATTGATCACTATTACATGTAGAACACTTGGACTACTTTTAGCCTTAAGAAGAGGTCATAGTAATCAACCTAAGGTGCATTCTCATAGGGATTAGTGCACTTAGAGTTATGAGTCTCTAAGTAGGTATGATTTCTATTAGATTTATGTTTTAAAATGCTATTTGATCACATATACATCTCTTCCTATGATCCTGAGAAATTTTGGATACTTTTTTATTTTCTTTTTGCTTTGTTTATTTAATTTTGATTAAATATTTATGCCTATATCGATAAGCATGAGCCTAAGATTTCCCAAAAACCTTGTGGCATGAAAAATTGTTTGTAAACTTTGTAATTCCTCTTGTAGGTAAATGTTGTAGAGATTAAGTACAACAAGTAAAGAGATGAATGAAAGTGTATTTCATGTAAGAACAAATGATATCTTAGATGAAGATTAAGAGCTCTATCTTTCTTTCTTGATTTTTTAATGAATCTTTAGTACATTTTATTGTTTAAAGTGTTGTTGACTTTTATATACAGCTTTGGTATGAATTATGGCCATTGGGCATTAAATGGGTTAAAAAAGAACTATTGAAAGCTTCATAAATATGCCTTTGCATTCTTCTTTTTGCGTAATTATTGATACTTGCCATTGCAAACCATTGAAAAATAACTATTAGAAGAAAGAGTATTGGTACATTAAAAAGGTTACTTATACACTTTCAAGAAGGGTATCAATACATTTAACCTTTCAGGAAAACACTAGCTACTGTGAAAGACTTTATATATGTATAAAAAGGTATCAAAAGTTGCTTTAAAATCTTTAAAAAATGTTTTCTTTGCTTTTTAAAAATTATTCTCTCAAAAATAATTTATACATAAATATCCATTTAAGAACATACATTTTTAAGAAAGCTAAGTGCTGCAACATGGTCCGAATACAAATCTTGACTAGACCAACTTAAAAGGCCTTCATTCCTATATTTGCTTATATATAACTATTTTATATATAATTTTTATTTCAAGGGCTATATCATTATTAATATTTTCTTCTTTTCGGGCACTAGGTTGTTGAGATGAATTGCTCACTTGATTTAAACCTAAATAGTCATGCAAGATGACTATTTATTCGTCATTACAAGATAACTATTTATTTGAAGTTGGCAACAATCTATTTGGGCTAGGTGAAATTGGTAACCTATTAGAGTTCATATTTCAATGTTTACGAAATCCTTAAAAACAAACTCTGAGGTCTGCGATCATACCAAAGCTCATATAATAGAGTTTAGAAGTCAGTTACAATCACAAATATGGATCAATCCCTCTCATGATGTCTCGTGATTGGTACCTTATTAACCATATTTTAAATTAAAATTTGATTTTTAATCTAGTTTCAATATATAATATCTAATTATAATTCCTAAAATAATATTTTATGAAATCAATTTATTATTCTGTATGAGAAAATTAAATTATCAATTTTTTTGAAAATCAAAATCTCTTTCTCCCACCAGAGGATCGAAAAAACATGAAAGATCAAGATATCTTCCACACACCATAAGAAAACAGGAGGAACATGAAAGTTTTTATTTAAAAATCAAAATATCTTAAGTACTCCACTGTAAGATCAGAGAAATACGTGAGGTTTTATTTTATAAAAATTAAAAAAATCCTAATTTTTTTAAAAAATAATATCTTACTATTAAAATAATTTGTAAAACCCTTCTCATATTCTAAGAGAAATTCCGTGTATTACTTTAACTCAGAGATATTGCCTTAATTTTAAAATTTTCAATTTTATGAAAAATAATGAAAGTTTGTCCTAAGATGCAGTTTTGACCCTATGTACAAAACTAGACTAAAGTGTCCCCTAAAGTATCTTTGACAAAAAGGTATCTTGATAGCTCTAAAGGACTAAGATCTAAGGTAATTTATTAAAATGTTCCTAAGGTATACTTTCGACATAAAAATATCCCGTTAACTTAAAGACTGAATATCATATATGAACAAAAATATTCCTACTGTGCATCTTTGACTTAAAAGTATCTAGGTGATCAAATTAGACTTGATTCTAATTATAAATTACTAAAATGTCTCTAAGGTTTACCTTCAACATAAAAGTATCCCGGCTAGCTTAAAAGACTTGATATCATTATAAAAGGGTGAACCCAACATAGAAGTATCTCAGTGATCATGAAAGACTTAGTTTTATATATTACTAAAATGCTTGTTAAGGTGTACATTCGACACTAAGGCATCCTAGTAACCCTCAAGGGCCTTAAAAATGATGGGTAATGAGATTTTTACCCTAAATGGGTTATTTGGATATAAAAAGTGACCTAAAATACAAAAATTACAATTAAGCCCTAAACTTTTCAAAATTGCATTTCCTACCTTACCAAAGAACAAAAAGGATACGAAAAGTCTTAATATTTTCTACACCACATCAGATGACTAGAAAAATGCTAAAAATATTCATAAATTACCAAAATGCCTTAAATGGAAAATTGAATGTTGGAAATGATCGTTTTAATCTTAAAATGCTAGGTTTTTTGAATGGTCCTTAAATTTTGTAAACTTTGTAATTCGGTCCCTACATAATCAACGTCATAATGTAAGAAATCTTGAAAAATAACACATAAATATATTTTACTAACCAACATCAAATTACTAAGAAAAATGTATCAACATGAGTGTATATATGACAAAATCAAAACATATCACAAAAATCAACATCATATCAACAAACTACATATTTCATTAAGAAAATCAAGCTATTATTACGAAAAATTAAATACAACAACTAAATCAAAGAAAATTGTTCATTGCCATCTTGCTTTACCTTTCAACATGGATTAAAATCTATGATTCCAAGCAAGATTTTGCTCACTAAAAGGAAGAAAATTGAATAAAATAAAGAAAAACTCAAAATTTTCTAAAAATTTATACCTTAAAAGTGTAGAAAATGGTGGAAAACCTGACTTTTCTTTAGTGCTTTTAGTGTACTTTTGCTTGGAACCATTCCACTTTTCTTGAAACATCCTACCCCTATTCAAAAAAAGGAAGATTCAGCTAGTCTTGGAAAAAAGTGCCTTAGACGAATTTGATGGTTCCTTTTTTTTTATTTTTTTATCGATTAAGTTGGATATTTTGTTTAAGATAAGAAACAATTAATTATTTTTATTTTTTTGTATTACTCATCATGGGTGAGTCATGAACCTAATGTATAAGTTTAATAATTATTAAATCTTAATTGAATAAATATGAATAGGAAGTATTGAATTATAACAAATTAAAAATTATGTATTTGAATAGTAAAATTTTACTTGATAACATTCAATTAATAATTTGATCAAATAGTAGGCCTAATTGAAAATTTGTAAAATATATTGGGCATAAATGAATTAAAAAGAAAATAAACAAATGGGCTTTATTGGAAAATTAATTTAGGTCCAAAATATTCAAATGGTCTTGTTGGAAAATGCCATATGAATATATTAGCCTTGATAAAAAACAAAATGGGCTTGAAAAAAATTTGGTGGGCTTGTTGAGAATGAAATTAGTTTATTAAGCCTAATAGTGAAATTTACAAGTTTTAGGTGCATTAAGGAAATATGGCCCAAAAGTATTAAAATAAAAAAAATAGAATTTTCTTATAAAACTTCCAAGTGTTGAATTATAAAAGAAATTTTTGGGAATTCTTATCTATAAGAAAAAGATAATTAAAACTTCAAAACTCGTAAAATTATACAAGAAAGCCCTTTATGAAGGAAAAAGTATACATAAAAAATCAAAGCTCATAAAATAAATTAGAGTTTCAAAAACAGATTTAATATGAATTTAATAAAAATATTTGATGAATTTTAAAAATTTTAAACTTAGAAAAATCTTACCGAAAAATTTTACAGAGTAGAAAAACTCATATATTGAAAATGAGAAAATTTCCAAAAGTAATTCAAATTTTGAGGAGAATCAGCTGAATTTAATACCTTATTCAAAATATTAATTTATAAAAATAAAAAATATAAAAGCTTGAATTTTGGAATAAATTTTGGAAAAAAAATTCATGAGCATGACACTCGCTGTATAATAAAAAATTCAAAATTAAAATTCACAATTTGACACCTCATGGTATAAAATGCCAATATGGAGTTTTTATTGAATATTTTTTATTTTTCAGAGTGCATATCGGCATAAAATACTATATAGGTATTGGTAAAAATATACGATGATCAACTTCCTAAATTTTGTGAAAACTTCTTGAAAAATTCTTAAAAATGAGAAATTAGACCGTAATATCATCCACAAACATAAAATTTAAAATTTCAAACAAATAAATTTAAAATCTAATTTTTACCTTAATATTCATTTTTTTATCTGAGATTGATCGATGGCATTTTTTTTGTCACGTGCACATGCAGCGATTTAGATATGATCAAATCGATATTAAGAATGTCCAATCGATCTTAAAAAGTAAACCCTCACCAAGCGACCGCTAAACTCTTGGTTTCAGACTTTTTTAGACTATCAAGAAAAGGCCCGAACAAAATTAGGTGTCAATAGCTACCTTTCTTTGGCCATTGCTGAGAATTAAGAATAGGGTAAAGACCAAAATAGACATGATTTTGTTCGAGCTATATAAACCTTTTTGCAAAAATGATTTTTCTTTTTTTTTACATATATATACAACCAACTGCGTCATTTTTTTTACATTTAAGTGGTAATTTTCCAGGCACTAAACCATTAGCTACTTTTGGGTTTTTCAAATTTTGGTTCCAATTTTACCAAGATGGAACCATTAGCTATTTTTGGGTTTTTTAATAGCTTTCTTCATCCATCCTTCATGGAATCGAATGAAGAGGATATCTTCTTAAATCTTTGTTCATCTATCCTTCACAAAATCGAATGAAGAGGCAACTTTACTTCACTGGTTCTCAACCAAGTGAAGTTGACTTAAAGCTTTCTCTACCTATCTTTCGTGAAATCAAATAAAGTGGCCATTTTTTAAAATCCTTATTCATCTATCCTTCACAGAATCGAAGAAAGAGAAAACTTTATCTCACTGGTGTAGACATATAATTTCGTCCTGGTCTCTTTTCCAATAATCCTGAATATCAGAGACTGAGAACTTATTAGCCATCCTTATTGGGAATGAGCTTTTTTAGATGAACAAGACATTTTGAAGACCTTTTACTCATAATTTAAATAGCTGTAAGTTCACGCGACAAAAATTTCATATTTTGATCTTTAATTTCGAATATACAAGACGAATATTTAAGAAAAAATTACTTCTAATATTTTCTTGTCAAAATTTTGAAAATCTATTCCTGCAAATGTTATCGCAGACAAATTTCCCACTTTTATGAATTTTTCAAGAATTTTTTGTTAAAATTGGAAAATTGATCGTCATATATTTTTATCATACTTGTATATTATTTATGTAATTACGCACTCCAAAAAATAAAAAATAATCAAGAAAAAAAATCATATTAGCATTTTATACCACAAGGTGTCAGGTTGTTCATTTTACTAATTTATTTTGAATTTTTCATAACGCCGTGAGCATCATGCTCGTGAATTTTTCCTGGTGAAATTATTTTGGATTTTGGATTTCCATCTTTACCATTTTGTAAATTAATATTTTGAGTAATATATCTTATTCAATTAATTTTATACAAGTTTTAATGTATTCTTGGAAATTTTCTCTATTCTAAAATACAAGCTTTTCTTTATTTGTAAAATTTTAAAGTGGAATTTTCTCAAGTTTTCAACTTCAAAATTCTTTAAAATTTTGCATTTAATTACCATTAAATCATTTTTAAAAAAATTTATTTTATTTTATAAGTTTTACATTTTTTATTTCCAAAATACAAAGTTTTCTACTCTTAAATTTTTTCGAGAAGATTTTTCTTAGTTTATAATTTAAAAATATGGTTCAAATATTATTATTTAATTCATATTAAATCAGTTTATGAAAATTCCTTTTATTTTTACCAGTTTTAAATTTTCCTTTTGAAATTCCTCTATTTTCAAATATGAAGTTTTTTTACTCCGTAAGTTTTGGGAAGATTTTACTAGTTTATAATTTTTGAAATTCTTTAAATATTATCATTCAATCCATATTAAATCAGTTTTGAGAGATTCAATTTATTTTATTAGTTTTAAATTTTTTTTGTTACCAAGATACGGGTTTTTACTTCATAAATTTTTTTGGTGAGATTTTTTCTAGTTTCTAATTTTTAAATTTCTTTAAATACTATTATTTAACTCATATTAAAATAGTTTTGAAAATTTCAATTTATTTTATAGGTTTTAGAATTTTCTCTGTTACTGAGACACGAAGTTTTCTACTCGTAAATTTTTTCGGTAAAATTTTTTTGAGTTTATAATTTTTAAAAAATTAAAAATAATATTTTTTAAATCATATTAAATCAGTTTTAAAAAATTTAATTTATTTTATGAGTTTTACTTTTTTTTTTTACATAAAACAATTTTTCCTTATAAGGGTTTTTTCTAGTAAAATTTTACGAGTTTATCACTTTTAATTTTTTTGTAAATTAAAAAAATTGTTTTATTATTAGATTAAATTAAACTAATCATATAAAATTTTGTTTCAAATTCATAATTTTTATTTTTTACAATTTAATTATTTTAATTAATTTTTGTAATATAATTTTACAGATTATATAAATATCTTCCAAAATTCTCTAGACTTTGATGATGTCATGCATGACATCATCCACTAAAAGACAAAAACAATTCATTTAAATCAAATCCATCAAAAAGAAATCAAATCAATCAAAAAGAAATTAAATCAATCAAAAAATTAAAAAAAAGTAATAAAAATTAAAAAAAAAAAGAAATTTCCTAGAAATTTCTAGGGAGGTTTCGGCCCATGGTATTTTTCCAACCATGTGGCCATCCTCCACCTCTATAAATAGAGGTGATTTGTGTTTAATGGGGGTTTTTAGATTTTTTGAAAGGAAAACACAAAAAAAAAAAACAAAAATATCAGTTTTTCTAGTTTTTTCTAAGGTAAACACACCATTCTTCTTATTCTTCTTCATTTGATTCTTTTCTTTCATCTTATTTATAAGTTAAATCCATGTTAAGGCTCATGGATTTCCATCTATGTTGAAAAGCTAAACATAGTGATTTTAGTTTTTTTTAATATTTTATTTTATTTTTTTAGCACTTTTTTTATGAAATGGTATTTTACTATTGTAAATCTGATTTGTTGTGATTATATTTAAATTTCAATCATTTCTTTAGTGTTATTTTGATAATTAGTATTTTGATTGATTTTGTTTTGTGCTTATTTTATAGTTTATGTTTATTTAAGCTTTATAATGGTTATCTATGTTATTTTCATGATTTCTTTTATCAAATCATGCATAAATCTCGTGCTTTTTCATCTTGGCTGAATGTGTTTGGGTCTGATAATGATGATTTTGTGCTTATTTTCTTTTAATTTTAGGCTTTTTAGGTTATTTATTAATATTTGTAAACTTAGGGACTAAATTGCAAAATTCATGAGAATTTTTTTAGGCCATTTATGGCTTGGCCGAGAGCCTTATGGACCTTAAGAAATCTGATTTATGTGTTCGCAAACATGGTTTAGTCATTTTTAGCACTTTAGGGTCATTTTGAAATTTTAGGAAGTTAAAGGACTAAATTGCAAAAATTAGAAATTTAGGCTTTATGGCTAAAAGTACTTGGTTGAACCCTCATGTATATTCTTGTTATGACTTTTATGTTAATTTTTTGCTGCTTTAATGATTTGCGATAGTGTTTTGTGATATTTCATTATAAAGGGGTTAAAATACGATTTTATAAAGTTTAGAGGTTATTTTGCAAATTGTGGAAAAATTTTGTTCGAGGCCAAGGTATTTTGCTGAATTCTTGTTGGTATGTTTGCAGTAATTTTTATACATAATTTCATATGATTTTTATGATTTTAGGTTATTTTATCATATAAGGATTAAATGAAAATTTAGAAAAGTATAGGGATAAAATAGCAAATTTTCATATTTAGTGGGGCAAAATGAACATTTTACCAATTTTAGAGATTTCTATTATTTCTATGGCCTTTCGTAGGGATATAGAAATTTTCAAAACTTTTTGTATTTGTTCAATCTTTTGAAAGGTACAAAAATGTAATTTTCAAAAATTTAAATGCTTGATTGCAAATTTTGCATTTTAAGTCAAACTTAAGATTTTAGCTTTTCCATTTAGACTAAATTCATTTACTTTTCATCATTTAAGGTTATTTTAAAGTCTATTAGGGTTATTGGGATACTTTTACATTGAAGGTATACCCCAAGGGCATTTTCATAATTTTCCTCACTAGGATGCTTTTATGCCAAAGGTGACTGTTTAGGATTCATTTAGCCTTCTAAGGTTATTTTAGTGTCCATTAGGGGTACCGAGATATTTTCATGTCGAAGGTATACCTAGGGGTATTTTCATAATTTTCTCCACCGGGATGTTTTTATGCTAAAGGTGAATGTTTAGGATTTATTTAGGCTTCTAAGGTCATTTTCGTGTCTATTAAGGGTACCGAGATACTTTTCTGTCGAAGGTATACCCAGAGGCATTTTGTAATTTTCCTCACCGGGATACTTTTATGCCAAAGGTGAATGTTTAAGATTCATTCATCCTTCCAAGGTCATTTTAGTGTCCATTAGGGGTGCCAGGATATTATCATGTCGAAGGTATACCTAGGGGCATTTTCATATTTTTCTTCACCGGGATGCTTTTATGCCAAAAGTGGATGTTTAGATTCATTCAGCCTTCTAAGGTCATTTTAGTATCCATTAGGGTTACTGAGATACTTTCATGTCCAAGGTATACCCCAAGGGCATTTTTTTAATTTTTCTCACCGAGATGCTTTTATGCCAAAAATGAATGTTTATGATTCATTTAGCCTTCTAAGGTCATTTTAGTGTCCATTAGGGGTACCGAGATACTTTTGTGTCGAAGGTATACTCAAGGGTATTTTTGTAATTTTTTTCATCGAGATGCTTTTATGCTAAAGGTTAATGTTTAGGATTCATTCGACCTTTCAAGGTCATTTTAATGTCCATAGGGGTACCGGGATACTTTCATGTTGAAGGTATACCCAAGGGCATTTTCATAATTTTCCTCACCCAGATGCTTTTATCCTAATGGTGAATGTTTAGGATTCATTCGGCCTACCAAGGCCATTTTAGTGTCCATCAAGGGTACCGGGATACTTCATGTCGAAGGTATACCTTAGGGGTATTTTTGTAATTTTTTCTAACAGGTGTTTTTATGCCAAAGGTGAATGTTTAAGATTCATTTAGTCTTCTAAGGTCATTTTAGTGTCCATTAGGGGTACCAGTATACTTTCATGTCGAAGGTATACCTAGGGGCATTTTTTGTAATTTTTCTCACCAAGATGCTTTTATGCCAAAGGTGAATGTTTAGGATTTATTTGGCCTTCCAAGGTCATTTTAGTGTCCATGAGGGGTATTAAGATACGTTTATGTCGAAGGCATATCCTATGGGTATTTTCATAATTTTCTCCACCGGGATGCTTTTATGCCAAAGATGAATGTTTAGGATCATTTAGCCTTTTAAGATCATTTTTGGTGTCCATTAGAGGTATTGGGATACTTTTACATCAAAGGTATACCCTAGAGGCATTTTGGTAATTTCGTTAGAACCAAGTCCTATGTGATTATAAGGATATTTTCGTGTCTAAAGAATACATTAGGAATAAGTTCATTATTTTAGATTGTTATTGAGTTTTAGGAATTTTTTTTAAATATTTTCAGTAAACTATAAACTTTTCATCTTAGAAAATTTAGCCAATGTCTCCAAGTTAAAATAATACGCAGAATTTCTCCTAAAATATTAGAGAGGTTCTACGGATTATTTTAATTCCAAAATATTTATTTCAAAATGAAAATCAAGATTTTGTAAATTTTGAAAAAAAAATAATAAAATATTTTGAATTCCTTTAGCCCTTCACTGGGGTGCAAAAGATATTTTCAATTTTAAAACATTTTATATTCCTTTGGTTTTCCGTTGGGATACAAAAGAGAATGATAAAAAGCTTTCCCGTTCCACTAGTTTTCTGATGGAGTACGTGAGATATTTTAACTTCCAAAATTCTGAAAACTTGATCTTCCTAGCATCAAATAATAAATTTATTTTAAAAATTATTCGGGAATCTATAATTAAATGCCATATGCTGAAACCGAATAAAAATTATTCAAGTTTACATGTAATTAATAAAGTATCGATTTTTGAGCATCACGAGAAGGTTAATCCTTACTTATGATTGTAACCGACTCCCGAAACCTTTCATATGGTATCTGGTATGATCGCCGGCCTTGGAGTTTGTATTCTAGGATTTCATAACCCTCAAAATACAAACTTTGATAGGTGACCAATCTCACCTAGCCTAAATAGATTGGCAACGACTCCAAATAAATAGTCATTTTGTAATGACTATTTAAGGTTAAGTCGAGTAAGCGATTCATCTCAACCACCCGATCACCAAAATAAGAAAATGACGATAATTAAATGGCCTATAGAAATAAGAGAATATAAAATAGTGATAAATTTAACAAATATAGGAGCGAAGGGCATTTAAGTTAGGCTTAGTTAGGATTCGTATCCGGGCCATATCAAGACAACTGGTTTCTAACCAAGTGAAGGTTTCTTCACTTATTTTTCACAGAGTCAAATGAAGAGGCCTATTTTCTTAAATCCTTCTTTATCTATCCTTCATGGAATTGAATGAAGAGGTAACTTTCGTAATTCTTCTTCATCTATCCTTTATGGAATCAAATAAAATGGATATCTTACTCAAAAACTCAACTTATCATTCATGGAATTGAGCGAAGTTAACTTAAATCCTACTTTACCTACCCTTCATCGATCGAATGAAGAGGATACCTTACCCAAAAACTTTACCTATCTTTTACGAAATCAAATGAAGTTGACTTCAATCCTTCTTCACAAGATCACACAAAAAGGATGTCTTACCTAAAAACTCCTCCTATCCATCATAGAATCGAATAAAGTTAACATAAATCCTACTTTACCTTCCCTTCATAGGATCGAATGAAGATGATATCTAAAAAACTCCTCCTATCCATCTGGAATCGAATGAAGTTAACTTACTTGCCCTTCAGGGGATCAATTGAAGAGGATATCTTATTAAATCTAACTTCACTATTTTTCACAGGATCAGATAAAAAGAGACAAGAAACTTGAATCCTATTTCACCTACTTTTCACAAGATTAGTTAAAGAGGACACTCATGAAGGTTAGTTTTCTTATGTTGGCAAGGCCTCATCAATTGAGCCTTATTTTTGCCATTTTTTTCATCTTAATGGCTTACTATTGAAAATTTAAATTGTTAAAGGCAATCTCTTTGCCCTAGGAAATCCTTTTTGGCTTCAAGAATTTAAACATTGTTTGATTTTCCCAAAAAGTCACAAAATATCAAATTAGTGTTTATCAACTCAATGATATAACTTTATGCAGTTAAATAAGAGTCAACATTTTGCTACTCGAAGCACATTTACATGCTTCCACTAAAATCATGATAAGTATCATAATTTATCTAAATTTTAAGATTTATGGAACAAGATCATCTTCTTATTCTAACCTAAAAAAATCTACTTGATCAAAACCATAGAAATTATAGAATGATTTCAATCATGAATTTTTAAATATCAAGTATAATAGACATGCCATCTTCATCTTTTGATATTAAAGCTTTCTTGTAATAGATGCTCATTATTTAAGACATCTTTAAATAGAATATGGAAATGAATTTAGAGGCATAAGTGGGGTGGCACTACTAAAATTTGATTTTAAAAAATTGGTACAACAAGGTTGAGGTTCATTAAGACCAAATTTAGGTAAATGTTTTTTCCATGGAAATTCCTTGAAGGCAAACAATCAAGTTATAACATGCTTTTAATCTTCAAGTACAACAACTTGATAGCTGTTAAACTAATGCTAATAAACACCCAGTCTAGATGGGTTAATTTGAAGGGCTTTGGTAAGCATTAATTTCTAAAGGTTAGGCACAAAAATTTTGAAGGTTGTTTTGAAAGGAATCAATGTTTGGCATTTGATTCAACCCTTCGCTATATCATGAAATTGCCAAAGGTTTAGGATTATTTTTGAATTAACATGGAAGGGTTTTTTTTCTTTAGTAGCTACCTTTGTTTATTTAGGAGCAATTATAAAGCCTTTAAGTTTGTTTTAGACTACCCTTTTCAGGTTTTCACTTAGAACTTCATTTTTTAATTAAGCACCCTCCATATTCTTGAGGACTCAAAGATATCCAAAAAAATAAATTGAAATAAGCTTCCTAGGCATGGCTCGACAGATCAAATAGCTATGTTTGATCTAAATGGACTTTGATAGGTACAAAATGTAGGCCATGGTTCTTGATTTAGAAAAAAAAAAGACAGATAGGCCTAAATCAAGTGTTTAAGGGTAATTAAATAAAGGATCATTTCCTTGCAGCAAGGATTCAACCCAACATATCTTTCAAAACGAACAAATCTTTATTTCTTTATCTTTTTTTTGCTTTTCATTTTTTTCTTTACTTCTCTTTATTTCTTTTTTCATCATGTTTTTCTTCATTCTTCATTTTAAAAGAATTTGAAATTTTCTTCATTCTTTACTTTGACTATTCGAACTTGAAATTTGAACATTTTTTGGTCTTCATAATTTACCTCATGACATTTGACCTATTCTTCTTTTAACTTTAATTGGAATTTGCCTTTTTTTGATCTTAAAGCTTTGCTTTACTTGCCCTCCAGTGTGGAGGGTGATCCTTGATTAGGGTTCTTAAAAGGAATAAATTATCAGGCTCAAAAGAGACTGCAAAGGGAATAATTTTCTATATATGTGAAAGGATAGAGAAAGAAGGCCATTTTTCATTTTAAACATAGTCATTTGACTTGACAAGCATCTCGCTAGGGAAAATGGTTGTTTTCTGTTTGAAATCATTTTGAGTATTTTAATAACATAATGTTGCACTTAATTTTTTTTAAAGGCTTAAGGTATGCCCTTCAAGTGATCAACTTCATAGACATCAAATAATCTTGGTTTTGGTTGAGCTTTTGAGAAAGAAAATTAAATTGGCATGGAAAAACATCTCAGATTTCATAGCTTATTTATTAGGTATTGGATTAAAAACATTTTATCCCAAAGAAAAAGGTATTTTTGGCTTATATTTGTTTCCATTTTTCCTAAATCAAGGATTTGGAGGAATGTAATAGAAGTTATGGAAAAAGACTATCCAAATGAGAGAGATTGCTAAATTAATATCATTATTTTAACACATGTCAAGCTATCAATATCTGAATCTTTTAGAAGCATTGCCTATTTGTTCGACCTTTAAGGAATCTAGAAAAAGAATATTAGGGTGTAAAAGGTCTATGGTGGTGAAAGCTCTATAGTTGAATATCTAGGACAATCATATATGTGGAAGTGAAGCACCTTTTTAAGAGAGTTCAACCTATTGGTGATCGTATATCAAAGAAAATTTTCAAAATGTTTTCATCATCCTTGATACTCGAAATCATTATTGATAAAATTCATGATCCATGGCAGTATGCACAATATTCACAAATCAAAATTTATTTCAAAATTCATAATTTCTAAAAAAACAAAATTTTAACATTAAGATAGAAACTGCCACTGATTGGCATACTACCATAAAGTGGATGATCCTTAGACCAATTGTGCTTGATGGGCTTCCACCAACTCATCAAATTCTGTCAGATCGACATTGCTTAGGGCTTGTACTTTGCTTTTCCTTCTCAATAATCTTTTAAAGGAATTTTCCTTTCATTCTCACCAGGGACTTGTTTTGACATGAACATGGCCTTGAGGCATTCAACAACTGATATGGTTTTCATTTTTATTTCATAACTAATCATATAAAAAATTTGGCAATGATAGGCATGAAGAAGCTTTCTTGAGAGCCGAATTATAGGTCAACCAGTGAAACATTAGGAGATATATTGAACTCTATGTTTTCAAGCTAAGGAACTCCTCAAAAGGCACTATTATTCTCTGTCATCTTAGTTGTGCCGTGAGAGCTATTATATGAGACTTGATTCTTTACTAAATTTGTTAGTTAGGTTAAATAAATCCAAAAGCTTATTGCATAGAAAGAACCATTCAAGCAATTCAATTCAGAATTTGCATCAATCTGTGATTCCTCGGCTAAACATGCTGGATATTTTAAATTATTCTCGCATTGAGTATCAAGCACTAGTTAATGAGATCTTTCAATAAAAAATTTTGCATCCTGACACTTGGATTGTACTACTCTATGTAACGAGGGTTCTTAGGCTATGTTGGGATAAAAGAGATCCTCTAACTCTATCGAGGTTATTGAGTAATGAAGGGTTAGGATAATGATGCAGTCCGAATGGATTTGCTCACTTTCTCAACTTTTTATGGTCTTAGCTTTCCATCGGCTATGATTTACTGGCATTTGTTGACAATCGCACGTATGCTACCTTTTACCCTTTGCTGAGCTTTAGGGTTAGTATAAATATGTTTTATAAGACTAGCTTTTAGATGCTGGCATTTGCTAAGCTTTAGGGTCAGCATGAATAAGATTGTTATCTGTTAGCTTGCACTTCCCTGGATCCCTAGTAGAAGTGCTAGGACAATAGAGACTTTGTAAATTCTTTCGGTCAAGTCTTTGCTTTTATGGAGACCTTTCCTCTATAGCTCTTTTTTTTTTTTTACTTCCTTAAATAGCTTGGAATATTTGCATCTCCTATTCCTTTTCATTGTTTTTAAACTCATTTCCACTCATCTTGTCGATTAATGTCTTATTTTCCTATCTTGTGATTCCATATTATTTAACCTCAAATGGAAAAATAGGTAGTTTGCGAGGAATATGCATGTGTTTTATTAACATTAATCTTTATTATTATCCTTGTACGGTTCTCAATGAAAGAAAAATTGATATATGGATTAATGAATGAATAAATAAACAAATGTAAGAATGAATAAATGTATAAGGCAATATTTAATGGTATGAATTGGAGGCTAAACAATTGTTTAAATATCAAGATTATTGAAGAATTCGAGTCATAACTCAATATCATTATTTCAGCAACTAAAATTTTCTAATTTATCCTTTATACAAAACTATATTTATAAGATTCAAAGTAGCCAAAAAAGGATTGCTTTTTCAAGTACTTCATTTTCCTAGCTATGTTAGTGCTTCTAAGAGATTTTCCTATATTATAATCATTTCATTTTTTACCCTATATTTACAAAGCTGAGCAAGTAGCCCAAAGTTTGCCTTTATAACCACTTCATTGCTCTTTAGGATCCTAATACTTTCGATGAAGCAATGGGGGTTTATCAACAACATTCGACTTTAATTCAACCTAGATTATGTCATCATTGATTAGATTTTGAACTTTTTTCTTGAATGCATGGCATTTTTAAATCTCACATGGTATTCACAATTTTAGAATAAAGAGGTTCATAGCAACGAATGTGCATAGGAATTAGAAGGTGATTCTGAAACAAAATAAAGTAAAAATGATGCATAAGTCAGTGGAATCGAATCAAATTGATAGTTCGATCATGGTCTTTTCTTAGTATGGTTTCCAGAAGATGATGGGGTAACACTAGAACAATTAGTAGGGTAAAAGGGCAAACTAATTTATATTAGAGCAAAATTAGGTGGCTTTATTTTAATCATGTAAATAAATCGGGGATTCTGCCTTTAAGTCTTCAAGTGATAAAGGTTAAGTTGAAGAGATTAATGGCCCTTGGGGATCACTCCAAAGATTTCTAACGAGTTTTGTCAATTTGAGCAATTGCTCTTTTACCTCTCGGATTTCATGTCCCATTCCTTTAACTATTTCCTTTAAAGCTTTTATTCATGCTTCCAATCGATCTCACAGACTTTGATTTTCTAGATTCATCAAAGATAAGGATGCTCCTGGGGAAAGTTCCTTTTTTGTCCCATGTAGAAGCTTAACCATTTTCATCAATCTATTAACCAGGTTTTTCGTTCTTTGGACTTCATGACTGAACTCCACTTGGATGGACTCTATTGCACTAATTCTTGCCTCTAAATTGTTATCCATGTTTTAATCCTAAAAATATAATAAATGGAAGAGTTTTACTATATTGTGGGAATTATGAATGCATATACACGTAAACAAATAAAAATGTGAACCTTACAAATGTAAAAAAAAATGTATACATGAATTTACAAGTTTTCATAGAATATGGATAGTATAACAAATTACCATGAGGAATAAATGAAAGTAAAATTTATCATAGTAATACAACATATACTTATTGGTATTAGAAAAATCAAATTATAAGAGTAAAGGGTTAGAAGCGTTCCCTATGTGTACCTAATTTGATAATTTCTGAAATTAGATATTACTTTAACTAAGTGAAGCCCTTACAATTCATTACATTAAGTTCGGGTTGGACATCTAAACAAGTTCTTGAATTATTCCTCGACTTTAAAAAGAATTGACAAGGTACCCTAATCCTTATCTATTGCGAGTTTATGTCGAAAAGGGTTCAATTCAAGTGGAAGTATCTTCCATGCTTGTAATGAGGCAAACACCTTAAGCGGGCATAGGAATTTACTCCCAGTAGGTTTTTCACTAGCCCAAATAGAGGCTAACACTTTAGAAAGTAGAGCTACTGCACCCGTCCAAAAACATTTGGTTAACCTATGCCCCCTCCATATGCTTGAAGGAGAGTTTAACGACATGCATGTGCACAGTGTGCATGGGGGAATAAACAAGTGTTTTATGACTGGACACTTTTCAAAAATAACAAAAGCCCTAATCCTAAATGACTTACATAAATAAAGTTGCAAAAGAAATAAAAAGGTTAGTGAAATTGTGACTAATATATATCGAAATTTCCATATAAATCAAAATCGAAATAAAAAATGAAACAAATTTTTTAAAAAAATACTGGGAATTATAATTAAATACTAGGTGAGACTGACTTAACTAAAATTGAATTAACACGTGATTAATTTTAGGCCTAACTCTAACCAGTCTCCAATAAAGTTACCAAGCTGTCACAACATTTTCTAGATATGAATCTTCACTAGCCCAACTTAAAAGGCCCTTATTCTTCTATTTATTTATTTATCACTATTTTCTATATACTTTTTATTCTAGGACTATATCATTATTAATTTTTCTCATTTTCGAGGACTAGATTGTTGAGATGAATTGCTGACTTGACTTAATCCTAAATAGTCTTACAAAATGACTATTTATTTGAAGTCACCACCAATCTATTTGGTCTACAAAAGATTGGTCACCTATTAGAGTTACAGAGTTCGATGGTTAAGAAACCTTTAAAAACAAACTTTGAGGTTTGCGATCATACCAAAGATCATGTAGAAAGGTCCTGAAGCTCGTTACAATCATAAGTAAGGATCGATCCATCTTATGATGCTCGATAATTGGTACCTTATTAACCACATGTTAACTGAAGTTCTGATTTTTAATCCGGTTTCAATATATAGCATCTAATTATAATTCTTAAAATAATATTTTATGTAACCAATTTATTATTCTATATGGGAAAATCAGGTTTTTAATTTTTTTTGAAAATCAAAATCTTTTTTGTATATCACCAAAGGATCAAAAGAATGTGAAAGATTAAGATATCTTCCACACTTCATCGGAGGACTAGAGGAACATGAAAGGTTTTATTTAAAAATCAAAATATCTCATGTACCCCTCCGGAGGACTAGAGAAATATGAAAGGTTTTATTTTGCTAAAAATGAAAGATCCTAATTTTCATTTTAAAAAATATATCTCGTTATTAAAATAATCCATAGGACCTCTCTTATATTCTAAGAGAAATTTCGCATATGACTTTAACTAGGAGAAATTATCTTAATTTTAAAATTTTTAATTTTGTGAAAAAAACAATGAAAAATTATCCTAAAACCCGATTTTGACCGTATGTACGAAAATAGACTTAAAGGAACTAAGCATAGTTGATAAGACCAAAATTTCCCTTAAAGTATCTTCGATACAAAGGTATGTTGATAACTTTAAAGGACTAGGATTTAAGGTAATTTATTAAAATATCCTTAAGGTATACCTTTGACATAAAAGTATCTTGATGACATAAAGACTGATATCATATATGAATGAACCTATTCCTACTATGCACCTTCGATTTAGAAGTATCTCGATGATCACATAAGACTTGAATCTAATCATAAATCACTAAAATGCCCCTAAACTCCTTCGACATAGAAGTATCCTAGTTAGTGTAAAAGACTTGATATCATTATAAAAAGTTCAAACTATCCCTATTATGCACCTTCGACATAGAAGTATCCCGGTGATCATAAAGGACTTAGTTCTAAGGTAAATTACTAAAATGCCCTAGGTGTACCTTTGACACTAGGGTATCCTAGTAACAGTAAAGGGCATTAAAAGTGATAGAAAATGAGATTTTTACCCTAAGTGGGTAATTTGGATATAAAAGGTGACCTAAAAGGTAAAAATTGCAATTAAGCCTCTGAACTTTTTAAAATTGCATTCGCTACCTACTAGATAACCTAAAAGAATATGAAAGGTCTTAATATTCTCTACACCCCACCGGAGGACCAGAGGAATGCTAAAAATATTCATAAATTACCAAAATACCTTAAATGAAAAATTAAATGTCTTAAATGACCATTTCAACCTTAAAATTCTAGGTTTTCCTCATGGTCCCTAAATTTTGTAAACTTTGCAATTTGGTCCTTACATAATTAAAACTCATAATTTAACATCAACTATATCACAACAATCATGTAAATCATACTAAATGACACAAGATCAATTCACCCAAACATGGAAACACTACGGCTTTTGAGAAATTAAGAGAATTACTATTTTTTTAAATCCTTATAAGTTTCAAAAATAATAAAATAATTTAAATCATCATAAAAATAACAAACAAAATTGAATCCAAAGGCCACATATGGTTTGGCCTTTACCAAATCACATACTAGACAAATATTTTTTAATATAATAATCATATATTTTAATTCTATCATAATGTAAGAAATTTGAAAAAAATAACATATATATATGTTTTACTAATATATTCAACATGAAATTGCTCAGGAAAATAGTATCAACATGAGTGTATAGATGACAAAATCAAAATCATATAACAAAAATCAACATCATATCAAAAAATAACATATTTTATGAAGAAAATCAAGCTATTATTAAGAAAAATTAAATATAACAACTAAATCAAAGAAAAGTGTTCATTGCTATCTTGCTTTACCTTTCAACATTTATTAAAATCCATGAGCTCAAGCAAGATTTGGCTAACTAAAAGGAAAAAAAATTCAATGAAATAAACAAAAACTCAAAATTTTCTGAGAATTTAAACATTAAAAGTGTAGAAAATGATACAAAACTTGACTTTTCTTTAGTGCATTTAGTGTATTTTTGCTTAAAACCATTTTTCTTTTCTTAGACATCCTCTCTCTATTTTGTTTCTTGGAAAACCATGATAAGAGCATATTCCTAAGAAATTGACAAGTATCAAAAGTGCTTGGGTACTGTTAGCCTAGACTAGGAGTGTCCCTAAGGTAACAAATGGCAACTAAATTGGACTCCCTAGGTGACTCTTGATATCTAGCACAAAGGCCTGCACTAAACATAATATCGGGTCTACTTACGGTGACATAAAGTAATGAACTAATCATAGACTTATAGAGTTTAGTGTTAATACATTTACCTTTTTCATCCATCTCAAGATTGTTTAAAGTACTCAAAGGTGTAGAGCAAGCCTTGGTGCCATCCATCTCAAGCCTCTTGAGTATTTTCTTCATGTATTTTGCTTTATTAATGAAGATGTAATATTTGGTTTGCTTGACCTATAGTCCCAAAAAGAAAATGAGTTCTCCCTTCATGTCTATCTCAAATTCACCTCGCATATTCTTAAAAAATTTTTGACAAAGAGATTCATCTGCAGCATTAAAAATAATATCATCAATATAAACTAGAACTACTAGAATATTTTTAGAAATGTATGGTATCAACTTTGATGAGCCTTATAAGAATAAAACTCAATGGAAATAAGTCTCTAATGGTTTAAAACAAAAATAAAATAAAATAAAATCTGAAATCTAAAATCTAAAATCTGAAATCTGAAATCTGAAAGTTGGAAGGATGGAAGGAATAAACCTTGATTCATTAATAAGAATTCTTGCCACAATCAATACGGGTTGGATGCCACTTTTAGGGATGAGAAACCTGAAAGATAAGTCTCACAAACTTACCACCAAGAAAACTTGGATAAGAGAAAAGAACTGAAAATAATTAGCTACTTTATTGATCAACTCTGAATGTCTCATAAACAAGCACAAAGTCCCCTCTTTATAGTAGAGGATTTGGCCAAAAGCCTTTACAAGAAAAGAAATTGAATCCTAAATAATTAATTAAGGTATTGTTTACTGACAATGAAAGTAAAATAGTCAATGGAACTAATTTCCTTGCAAGTAAGGAATTAAAACCTTCCTAAAAAAATAGAAAGCCTTAGAAATTAAATAATGATCTGTACACTAAAAATTTCCTAATTTGGATGCTACTGACTTGTTTGCTCAAGAAGACTTCTAAAATTTTCAAGGATCTTCTTTATTGAGCACATAATACACCAAGTTAACTCGTTTAGCCCTTGATTGTGTGATTAGGCCTGTATACTTAAACTCCTCCTCCTTTGGCCTGCTAACTTAGGCCAACCATGATGTGGCACATCAAACTTTGCTTCAATTAAACCTTTTTTAATAAAAAATGTTTTGAATGACTTTTATACCAAGCTTTAAAACCTTGTTTCAAACCATACAAAACCTTTGGAAATTTAAAAACATGATTAGGAAAATAAGGATTTCCAAACCAAGAGCTTGCTCAACATAAATTTCCTTATTTATAAAGCTATTTAAAAATGCAAATTTAATATCCATTTGAAACAACTTAAAATCATTAAAACATGACAAAGGCTAATAGCATCCTAATCACTTTTAATCTAGCTACAAGAGAATAAGTTTCATCATAATCAATTCCTTCTTCCTTACTATACCTCTGAGCAACTAACTTAACCTTGTTTTTAACAGTGGTTCCACTCTAGTCAAGTTTGTCTCTAAATACTCACTTTGTACCTTTAATAGGATAATCACTATGTTTTTCTATTTGGTTTCAAATTGATTTAGTTATTCTTGCATGGCCATAATCTGATGATCATGTCTGAAGCCCTCTTCAATATTTTCAAGTTTAATTTGAAAAAGGAAAGCAACATAGTCATAAGTGTTTCTAAGAGAGGATCAAGTTCTTACCCTTTGATTTGGATTATCAAGTATCTCAAAATTTTTTATTAAATATATTTTGGTTAAATATCTAAAAATTTTTGGATTGTTAAGTATCTTAAAATTTTTGATTAAATATCTAAAAGGGGATCAAATTTTTACCCTTTAACTTCAGATCTGAACTTATTACTTAAATATATTTTGCTTAAAGACTAAAAAGTCTTTTGGCTAGCATCGAAGAATTATCGAACCTCATGTAGGTTCCAATAGAAATTAGTTTGCATCACTATTAGAGGCAGAACACTTGATTTTTTGGCCTCAAGAAGAGATCATAGTAATCAACCCATGGTGCATTCAAACCAAGATCGACATGCCTAGAATTTCAAGTTTTTAGGAAGTTATAATTTCTAAGACTTTTGTATTTTAAAATTGCTATCTGACCACATGAAGATCTCTTCCTAAGATCCTGAGGAAATCTAATTTTTTTATTTAATTTCGCTGCGTATTTTTAATTCTAATTAAATTTTATGCCTATATCGATATGAATGAGCTTAAATTTCCCTTTTCATCAATATTAAAGCCTAAGGTTTCTAGATTTAATGTCATCTAGCATGCCGATTTTCAATGATAATCAATCTGAATGATTTGTGCGTTGATATGATGATTTTTTAGTTTTGGTAAAATTCTTAAAAATGTATTTTTCTTTAATTTTTTTAAATATCAGAAGCATGTAAGTTTGGCTTTAATCATGTTTAAGGGTGTTTCAATAATTAATTAAAATTTTTTAATTAATTTAGATTAAAGTCTTAACATGTTTTCTAGCTTTCCCGGTTGTTTTGATGTTGTTTTGATCCGTTTCTAGAATTAAAAATGAATGGAATTGTTTCTCTTTACTATTTAATTTTCCAGTATGTTAATCCATGTTTATTATTAATATTAATTAGTTCAAAATATTTTTTCTAATTAAATTGATATTGGAGACATCTATCAACATTTTAGTGTTAACTAGTGGGAGGGTGGCTCTATTTGGTTTTTTGATGGGGCTGATTTCTTAGGTAGCCATTGCTATGATATTTACATGGTTTTCCACTTGAAAGTATCATGAATTATTCATACAATTTGCTAAAGAGTTTCAGTTAAAATTAGAGTTGAAATTTTTCAATTTCAGACAATAATAGGTGCACTTGGTGTGGCTAAAGCCAGCAGCATTATTGTCTCTCTGCTTGGGACCTGGTGTGGCATCCATGGTAGCCAGATTTTGCTCCAAATTTGCTATATGTTCAGAGGTTTACTGGGAGGAAAACAATAGTGTTTGAGTTGAATTAAGATGGCTAAGATAGCCATGCATGGGTTAGACTCTTAGTTGGACTAAGACTCCTTAAGAGGTTATGTTCCATTAAAACTCTTACATATCATCAAACACCTAATTATCTAATTGTATTAATTTTTTTAAATTGTTTAAGATATGAATTGGATAATATAATAAGCATGAAATTAAAATTCAATTAAATTGTTTAATTGAAAAATATATTTAATTTAAATGATTAATCCTAATTCGATTGGGATTTGTTCTAATATGACTAGAATAAATGTTAATCATGTAAGAAAATTATTTTTTTAATTAAATTAAATATGGCTCGATTACTAAAACTTCAAAAAATTGAAAACTACTTTTTGAAATGGTTTAGGAAATATTACATTTTAAATGGTTTGTCTAAATTAAGACAAACAACCTAAAGGTTATGTAATGTCCAATTTTATGTCTTAAAATTTATTTTTGGAAAACAGGTTTCCTAAATGGTTTTTGAAAATAAGTTTCCTAAAAATGGATGGGCTGTCTAAATTAAGAAAAGTTATCTAAAAGTTAAATAATGTCCTAATTAAGACAAATAACCTAAAAGTTAGGTAATAAGTAATTTAAGACAAATTTCCTAAAAGTTAGGAATTTAATTAAAAGTATTTTTCTTAAAGAACCAAAATTACTAAATCATTAGATAAATCATCTTAAATTGTTTGATGAGGTTTATGCAAATGATAGACAAGACCAAGTGATACCGACTATGCCTAAATTAATTCATGCTTATAATATGATTATGTTAGCATGAAAATGATTATGGACTAGACCTTAGTATGACTAGGCTATGGATGGTTGAATTTTTCTTTTGGTACTTTTTATACATAGGATCTATGAACCATGCCTTTTTTTTTAATTCTTGATTGTAAATTCCTTTCTCTCTAACTCCCCTCGAATGTAACTCAAGGTTTCTTCCAATGATATGTAATAGTTATATAAGACTTGTAGATTTAGATTTAGGTTAAGATTAGACTTTATATAAATCTAAGATGTAAAGAAGATGATCCCTAAAAGAAAAGACCAAGGAGATCATCATCAAGACTTAAGAAGACCTTGTATGATATCCCTAGGAATTTAACCAACTAGTTTCCTAATAGCTAAGGAAACTAGATAGATAAAGTCCATAATCATCTTAGTAGATTGCATGTGTTTGATTTATTTTTGAATTTATATATATGTGATATATGATTGAGTAAATGCTAAGCATGCTAATCAAAGAAAGCAACGAGACCTAAGATAATTGATTAAAAATCCCTTGTAAAATATTAAGTCCATGCCTAAGTAAGATCAGATGCCTTCTATTGTTCATAACAAGATAGTCGAGTTTTGGTTGAGGGGATTTGTTGAGTTGCTCAAGGTCTCTTCTATCGTACAGCTTAAGATAAAAATAATTTGTCTTCTTCAAAGCTTTAGATGTGTCACACATTACCATGTGACTTTAGAGGCGATGGCTAGGTGAAATGCATTCGATGTATGTAGACAAAAAGTTGCCACCTCACTAATCTAGAAGTTGCATAAAGATGCAATTGGTAAACTATGTTACCTACCCAATTAGCTGTTACATGATTTGTTGAGTCGCTCAAGGTTGTGTAAAGGTGAAAGTGAGCCTAGCTCATTAAGAAGATTCAAATGTTAAACTTCTTGAATTATCATTGAAGGCTATAATCTCGTTAAAATAATAAGGAAACTTTACTTAATGATTGAAATTGCAAATTATTAACTACAAAATATTTTGGTTCATAATAGATATAAACAGAACATAACTAGTAGACTATTGTTAAGTAGCATATGTATACTAGTAAGCTTAATAGGCTAGACTCCATTGATTAGCCCCACATTGAATGGCATATCCAAGAGTAGCTGACTAGGTCAAGAGGAGTCTATCAAGTTCATATTGATGGCCTTGATCAAGCCACATTGTGATGATGGCTTTTATAATGTCTGAACTTTAAAAATAGCAGGTAACTATTTAAGCTCATGAAATCGTCTAAAATCTTAAAGAATTGTTCTGTAAGGATAATCATAATGGGAGGTTCCATATCCCTAAGGAATTATTCCTAAGCAAGATGTCAAAAGGTAGCCTAATAAGGCGTTATATGATAAGATGTATTTCAAGACTTGAGCACTTTAGATGGATAATGGAGATGACAAGGGTGTATGCCAAAATAAAGGAGAGATAGATTAATAGAGTAAATACTGCAAGTAAAATTTTGATATGATTAAAATTAAGAAACTTATAAAAGTTTCTATGATAGATATATAGTAAGATTAATTCATTTTTCTTTGTATGTGACACCTAGAAATTGGTGCTTAAATATGTTTGACATATTGTAAGGCCCAAATGATAGGAGTAGTGAAGATGGACTATAAATAATGGCAACCTCGTTGATGTTGATCAAAGCTTACCTTCTTGATTAGTGTTTATGAAGCATGGTTTTATTTATTCATAAACATAATATGTTTATTTTCGCATTTACATATAACTTGAGGATGACTACTGGCATTCGATAGCGAGCCTGAATTTAGTCTTTAATTAATAAATCATTAATCATAGAATTTGTTCTATGTTATGGTCATATTATTCTCAAACATACACTTACAATAGTATTAAGAATACTAAATCACCTATAACTTATAGGATTCAAAAATAGCTTTTGAATCCAATTCCCTCAAATCTACCAATGTAGGATACAATGGGAGGCATTTATGACTCTTTAAAAGTTAAAGGTCATAATTTGACATAGCGATAAATAGCCATGATGTTAATATGCAATTATTTGGGAAGTGTTCCAAAATAAAGAGGATTGCATGTTTACACCCTAAAGGACAGAAACAAACTCTTTTGTTTAGACTCACAAAAAGAGTTATATATGGATCATTAGCTTGTAAGCTAATAAAAGATTATTATAGTTGTTAAGGAAATAACTGAGCCACATGAACGAAATCTGGGTTTCATTATGATCCGAATGGTTAATGACTTTGATAATAAGATTATCATGAATATGACCGAAGCATATTCTCACAATAATACTAAAGCTTTGTCCAAGTTGAGGCACGATTGCTAATTGAACAAGTTCGAGATTGGATGCATTAGCACTTGGCTTGGTGCACATGGAAGATGCTAGTATATGCCCTTGAGCTAATCGAATTGGATAAGGCATAGATAAGTTAATAATGCAAACTACTCATTTTAGTTAATGATTCAAGGTTTTCCTTTATGTTAATGGCATGATAGACAATCGTGCAGATACTAATTAGATGAAGTCCATGAAACATAATGGTTTTGCAAAGCTATAAGTTACGATGATAAGATCCTTATGTATCAAAGTGGTGTTTTTAAAAATGTTTCTAGTCATTGTATTGTCAAGATAGGGCATTGACAATGCATAAAAACTAGCATATGTTAAGCCTCCATGCATTTGATGCATGCAACTTTTTTATCTCATAGAAGTTAAAGTTTAGAGATATTAGAGGATAGCATATAGGTGCTTGTTTTGTGGAAACAAGTTCATTGAACATGGCCTGCATGAGAACTCCATTTAGTGTAAGTCCTAGAAATGTCTATGGAATATGTTCTCATGTGCCATTCCTGTATATTAGTCCTCAGACTTATGATACCAGGTCATCTCATATAAGGAGTATCATACTTTATTTATCTAAAATGAGTCCACAATGGATGGATACTTAAGTAGGGTACATTGGGTATGACATGTATCATATAGTGGATGACTGAATGATCCAGACAGGATTCACCACTCCGAGTGGCATTGAAGACATATCTCATATGTTCTTGGCTTTGGTTAACTTGATAAAGTCGTTGGCCAATGCATGATGGATTTAAAAGAAATTATTTCTCTAAGTTCATGAGGTTAACTAAAAGTTGTAAAAACTAATATGGATTTGATACATGAGTAGAAACTGCACTATGCTCATGGTTTTTCTCGGATATTTGGTGAAATGACCAAAGTGCACTAAGAGGCTAGTTGCTAAAAAGTTTCTTAAGAGGTCATTTTGACTTTTCCTGCATACTGAATGGCCATGATACCTTTTCAAAGGTCAATCTTCGTCTATAAATATAAATAGACTTAACTGGGTGATTATATTTATTGCCATTTGATGGAAGCCTAATGGGTCACACATAGTAAGATGATATATTGGATTAAAATTGAGGTTTAATTAAGTATAGCCTAATTAAATAAAAGGTTTAATGAGGATGACTTAATTGAATAAGTTTAATTAAGTTTTATTAAAGACGTAAGTTAGATTTATGAAATCTAATTAAAGAGGTTTTAATATGGAAATAAAGATAAGATTGTCTTATCAAGATATTGTCTAATAGAGATATTATTAAATAAAGCCAAATAATTGTATTTGAAAAATTAAATAATTATTTAAAAATATTTAATCAATTATTTAATAATATTTACATGAAGTAAAAATTATTTTACTTGGGTTAGAAATTTTAATTATGAATTAAATTATATAACATGTAAATTAAAGGGTTGGGCCAAAAACCCTAATTATAAAGTCAAGAGAGTTTAGTTATGAACTACTACAAGTTGGGCTTGCTAATGGGCTAGGTGCATGTAATGGCTATCTTTGGTATGCTATTGAGCTAAAATATTAATAAGTCAATACTAAAGCCTAATCTTGGACAAGGTAATTAAAATAATTTTAATTAGGCTGCCATAAGCACTCCAAAGTCGGGCTACCTTATGGGTAGGTTAATAATGACCTGATTATGAAGATTTGCATACCAGGAAGTCAGAAATTGTTTTTGATCGCAATGAAATATGGAAAATCAGTTTTCTATCCTAAAAGAATCAATCAAAATAAAAAATTATGATTTTTAGATTCATTTGCTTGTATCTGTGAAAAACAACTACTTCCTTATGGAAACTTTTCTCTCTTTTTTTATGCAACAGGTAAGGGAATTATTCCTAGATCATTTTAGATCTGAACTTTTTGGATAATATCTTTTAGTTAAGGCTTGAGAATTTTTTTGGCTAGCACCGGATCACCATTGAAGGCAAAACACTTGGATTGCTTTTTACCTTAAAAATAGATTATAGTAATCAACCCATTTTGTGTTCATTCAATGATCATTATGCCTAGAGTTATGAGTCTTTAGGAGGTATGATTTCTAGCATATCTATGTTTTAGAATTGCTATCCGATCACATTGCATCTCTTTCTAAGATCCTAAGGAAAACCAAGTGCTTTTTTTTTTCCATTGTGTATTTTTAATTTTAATTAAATTTTATGCCTATATCAATATGCATAAGCCTAGATTTTCCCTTTTAGCAAAACTAATTAGATGAAGCCTATGAAACATAATGGCTTTGCAAAGTTAGCAATGAGTTACGATGATGAGATCCTCATACAGCAAAGCTGTGTTTATAAAAATATTCCTAGTCGTCATATTGTCAAGACAAGACATTGACAATTCACAAAGACTAGCATATGCTATGCCTTTATGTATCTGATGTAGGCAACTCTTTGATCTCATAGAAGCTGAAGTATAGAGATACTTGGCGATAGTATACTGGTGCTTGTTTTATGGAAGCAAGTTTACTGAACATGGCCTATATGAGAACTCCATTAGTACTAGTCACTCAAGTGTCTATGGAACATGTTCTCATGTGCTAGTCATACGCATTAGTCTTTAAAATTGTGATATCAAGTCATTTTTTTTAGGGAATGTCATACTTGGATTCCATTATGAATGGGTCCAAAATAGATGGATGCTTATGGTAAGGTGGTTTTGGGTATGGCATGAACCATACAAAAGTAGATGATTGATATAGAAATGATTCACCACTCGAAGCGACATCAGAGACATATCTTATTCGTTCTTGGCTTTGGTTAACTTGATAAAGTCATTAGGTAATGCATGATGAACTTTTGAGAAATTATTTCTCTAAAGTCATGAGGTTAAGCATAAGGTATAGGAACTAATATGGATTGATACATGAGAAGACATTGCACCATGCTAATGGTCTTTTAAGATATCCAGTGAAAAGATCAAAGTACACGGAGAGACTAGTTACCCAAAGGTTTCTTAAAGAGGTCATATTGACTCTTCTTGCGTACCTAGTGGCCATGATGCTGTGTTAAAGGTTAATTATGTTTTAGAAGCATAAATACACTTATTTAGGTAATTATGTTTATTGCTGTTATAGTGGAAGGCTAAAGGGTCACACATAATAAGATGATCTATTACATGAAAACTAGGATTTAATTAAGTATGACTTTGTTAAATAAAAATTATAATGAAGAAGATTTAATTGAATAAGTTCATTAAGAATAATTTAATACATGGTTTGAGGGATAATATTATATAAGGCCAAATAATTATAGTTGAAAAATTAAATAATTATTTGATAATTATTTAATTTAATATTATTTACATAAAATATTTGATTAATTAATTAATTATTTATTTGATAATTATTGAATTAATTATTTAATATTATTTACATAAAGTAAAAATTATTTTACTTGGGTTAGAAAATTTAATTATGAATTAAATTTTTTGCCTTAAAACTTAGGGGTTAGGCCAAAAGCCTTAATTATCTAATCAAGATTGTTTAGTTATGAACTATTACAAATTGGGCTTGCGAATAAGCTTGTGCTTATGTAATAGGTATCTTTGGTGTGCTATTGGCCTAAAATATTAATAGGTTACTATTAAGGCTCAATCTTAGACAAGCTAATTAAAATAACTTTAACTAGGCTCTAAAGAAAACTCCAAAATGGAGCCACCTTACGGATATATTTGTTATAGGCTCAATTGACCATTATTCAAGTATAACCTAGCCGAAAATATATTTAAATACATTATTAAGGCTCTTTGGCTAATAAGAGTGGATAGAGAAAACCCTAGGCACCAACCTTAGATTTTCTTAAGGGTATTAAGTGCAACTTTTTGCTTCATTAAGCTCTCTTTGCATAATTTTGCTTTTTTTAAGTGTTCTTAAAATCATTCTTGACACAATAAAGCTAGAAAAATAGTTTTCTAGCGTTCAGAGATTAATTTTTTTGTAAAAGTTATGAAATTAGCCAAACCTTGAAATCCTTACTTTTGTAAGCCTGATTACACCAATTTACATTCTTAGTGGTCAAAAAATGTTTTTGATCATAGTGAAAGATTAAAAATCAATTTTCTATCTATAGTGGAATCAACTAGATCAAGAATGGTGATTTTTGGATCCATTTATTGGTATTTATGAAAAACAACTACTTCCCTATGGAGTTACTTCTCCTTCTCTTTGGTGCAATAGTAAGGGAATTGCTTCTGAATTACATTAGATTTGTACCTATTGGCTGTATATCTTTTGGTTGAGGCCTAAAATGCCTTCTAGCTAGCATTGGAGAACCACCAGACCTCACAAAGGCTTCAATAGGCATCTATATGGATCATCGTTAGCGGCAGAATATTTAGACTACTTTTGGCCTCAAGAAGAGATCGTCGTAATCAACCCATGATGCATTCATATAAGGATCAGCAGGCTTAGAGTTACAAGTCTCTAAACGGGTATGATTTCTATTAAATTTTATGTTTTAAATTGCAATCAAATCACATGTATATCTCTTCCTAAGATCCTAAGGAAATACAGGTGTTTCCTTTAACTCTGCTATGTATGTTTAATTAAGATTCAATTTTTATGCCTATATCTATGTGCATGAGCCTAGGATTATCCTATCAGTTGTATCCGAGCCTAAAGCTTGTAGATTGCATGTGGTCTAGCATGCCATTTTTGGTGATAATCAATTTGATTGATTTATGTGTTAATTTGGTGATTTTTCAATTTTGGTAAAATTCTTGAAAATTATTTTTCATTAATTTTTTAAATTGGCGTAGCATGTAATTTTTTGTATTAATCATGTTTAAAGTGTTTAAATAATTAAATAAAATTGTTTTAATTAATTTGGATTAAAGTCTTAGCATGTTTTTAGCTTTTTGGATTTATTTCGATGTTGTTTTGATCCATTTCTTAAATTAGGAATTAAACAAATGTTTTCCTTCTAATTTTTAATTTTTCAACAGGCTAATGTATGTTTATTATTAATATTAATTGGTTTAAAATATGTTTTTTTCTAACTAAATTGATATTAGAGTCATCTGTCAATGTTTTGGTGTTGATTATTGCTAGGATGTCTCTATTTTGGTGTTTTGATGGTGCTGAAATTTTTAGCAGCTGTTAGTTCAATTTTTCCCTTGTTTTTCCACATTGAAAGTGTCATGAAAAGTTTATAATACTTGCTGAAAAATTATTTTAAAATTGGAGTTGAAAATGTTTCAATTCTAAGTCTTATTGGGTGCACTAGGTGCATGTGCTGATTGTGGTACGTTGTAATTGTTCTTGTGACCTTGGTGCGACATCAATGGCAACAAGATGTTGCTCCAAATTTGCTGTATTTTCAATGGTTTAGTGGGCGGAAGACAATATCATATGAGTTGAATTAAGATGGCTAAGATAACCATGCATGGAGTAGGCTTTTAGTATCAACTCCCAAACCCTTTCATATGATCTCTGGTATGAGCTCAGACCTCAGAGTTAGCCCTTGAAATATGAACTCTGATAGGTGATCAATCTCACCTAGCCAAAACATATTGGTAGCGATTCCAAGATAAATGGTTGTTTTTGAAATGACTATTTAGGGATGAATCGAGTGAGCGACTCATCTCGACAACTTGGTCTCTGGAAATAAGACAAAATAATAATGATATGGTCGCTAAAATAAAATAATAATATATATATATAGGAACAAGAGGTACACCAACTTTTTAAGTCTAGCTAGTCAAGATTCGTATCTAAGCCATGTTGCGACATATATCTTTGAGAAATCTACTCTAAGCCTAAAGATGTGTACTCTATCCTTCAAAAGAGCAAGTTGGAAACAAATAAAATGATTCATATAAATTATAAAGTGATCAATATATAACTTTTACTAATCTTACTACATATAAACCCCAAACTCTAGCCATAAACTCTCTTAATCACTGTCTATTTAAAATTACTGAAATACAACAAAATTTATAACAGATGTTTTAAGAAAATAAGCCTATTTATGTGTACAGTTAGCAAAACTATATGTACATTTTTATATATGTGACAAATTCCATAGAATGTATGCCAAAATGCATATCTACCCTATGGGTGCAACAAAAGGTTGAAGACTTATCCCATGGAATGTATGCCAAAATGTAACACTAAATATCAAATAGGCCTACCCCATTGATAATTAGTTAGTAACCATTAACAAATAGCAAAATGACTTATAGCTATGCATACAAATAGCATAATATATGTACATACTTTGAAACTATATGTACTTTTCCATATACTTAAACTTTCTACCCTAAACCTCAATTATCTAACCTCTTTAAAATGACATTTGAAACAATTGATTTCACATTAAGAAGAACAGTGCGCCAAGTTATTAAAAAAATAATATATAGAACATTAAATAAATACTAATTCAAACAAATTCAAACCATGGGAAGGAAAATTAGCAAAACTTAGCAACTCAATATATAACTTACAACAATTTCGATATTCAAACAAATTCAAACCATTAGAAGGAAAATTACCAAAAATCTAAAAATTCAACATAACCGACAATATAAAGACATGTATAATAATTTGGGTATTCAATTAAATGTGCAACTTAAATAAACAAATAAAATAATAGAAATCCACATCCAATATAACTAAAAGTTCAACTTTTTTGGTTACATAAACTATTGAAAAATAAAAACTAAAATGAAGTAAAATGAACCCAAAAGAGAATAAAGTAAATATATGAAAAATAGATGTACTAGCACAATAGAAAGGGAACACAAGAAAAGGAAAGGAGAGAAGAAAACTACCCGCAGAAAAAATGTGGCATTGGAGAGAGGAAATTTTGTAAAAGACCAAAAAAAAAAAGAATGGGAAGAAAGAAAGGAAGGGAAAAAATGATTGGGGTGGAGAAGAAAGTGTTAAGAAAGAAAAAAGCGTAGGGAAGGAAGTAACGGGAAATGGGTTTTCTCATTGAAGGTAAATTAGTCTTTGTAATTTTCTTTTTAACAATTTTTTGTTTTCATTTCTATTTTTCATATTATTATTTTTTCGCATTAGACTCTTTAATAAATATTATGAGTGAAGAGATTGTTTTTTAAAATTTCTTTTTGATTTTTTTTATATTTTATGAACTTTTAAACCAAACTTATTTCTGTTCAAAAATTTTAATTTAAGTTTCTTAAAGTAAGCTTCCCATAAGCTTTAAGAATTTTTGATAAGAAAACTAGATCTGAATTGTTGAATGCGAAAGAAAAAAAAAAAAAGAAAGACAATTTACTCGGTCTAAGAAATTTTTATAAGTAATTTCTAATATTTATATGTAACTAATAATATTTTATTTAATTACATGCAAAGTCATGTTTTTATGTAACTGCAATGTTTATATATAGTTTCTAATGTTTTATGTAATTACATGTAAAGGTAATGTTTTATATAACTTATAATATTTACTTTAACCGGTAATATTCATATATAATTTGTAATATTTTATGTAATTACATGTAAAGGAAGTGTTTTATGTAACTTGTATGTTTATATGTAACTAATAACGTTTATATGTAATTATATGTAAAGATAATACTTTATGTAACTTGTAATGCTTATATATAACTGGTAATGTTTTACGTAATTGCATATAAAGTTAATATTTTATGTAATTTGTAATGTTTTATGTAAATTACATGTAAAGGTAATGTTTTATGTGATCTATAATCTTTATATGAAATTTGAAATGATTAATATAATTGCATATAAAAGTAAACTTATATGTAACACGTAACATATGTATATAATTGTAACAATATTGTGTAAGAAAAAATAACCTCGTAACCTGCTAAATCGGTTTTAAGATTTCAAAACTTTATCCTAAAAATCCCCATTTCCCTTACATCATCTTCTATTATTTGGCAATTGGGAAGACTAGGATGACTAGGATCTAAATGTAATATTTATACTTAAACACTACTTAAGTTCAAATAAAAATAAATAAATTTTACTCAATGTTGATTTGACCTCAAGCTTGAGTAACTAAAGTTATTAACGAGCCAAATTCAAGTATCTTAATACTCAACTCGAAACTCACGAACCTAATTAATTTTTTTTTATTTTTAACATTTTTAATTAATAATGAAAAAAATACTACTCAAATTTTAAAACAAATAATTAAATTTGAAATTAAATATAAAAATCGAGCTCATTTTGTTACATAGTAAACGAGCCTAATTGAATCCAATCAAATGAGTTCAAGTGATTCAATTTTTATCTTAAGTCGAGCTTAAGCTTTAAAATAAAACTTAATTGAACTTGAACCAAATTTTAAAGCAAGAATTTTAAATCAAGTTTTTACTGCTTGAACTCGACTCGACTCAATTAAAATGCACAAGACAACAGATTCAAGCCAGTGAGCACAGGAGGGTTATACACAGCTCTACGTTATTCGCCCAACATCCTGCTAAGCATCAGAGGTCTGGTTTTCACGGCATAAATAATCAAATCAAGCATCTCGACCGTTCTTTCATTGTAGAAGGGAAGAGAGCAGAGAGAATGATACATTGAAGCTTAATTAAGTACTAAAAGATTTATCTCATGACAAATACAGGACACCAGTTTAGTGTGTGTGTGTGTCTATATGTATTCCTTCATCATAACACTTCGACATACAATTCAGCAAAGGACCTATTACAATCATCAATACAAATTCAGCTCCGGATTTTGAAGGTCCTTCATCCCTTGTTTCAAATTGCAATGCATCCGCCAAAACAATCACTCACATTAACTCTTCTCTGTCGGGCATAAATAAAGCATATTTCATGCCGTCACGATTACAACAAAAAGGCATCTAATGCCACTGGGAAAAATGAATCGCTGCTTTACCAAATCTTTCATAGCAATGGTTTTTTGGCCCAGAAATCATGTTTAATCATATTGACCAAGAAACTGGATTATACATGGGTAAACTTGCTCCATAGCCTGCAGTTTGAACAGATTTAGAAACATTATACATACAGCAGTCAAATAACGATCAATGGACTGTCAAGTATTCTTTAAGAGCAATGGTTACCAATCGTCCTCCCACCAAATCATAATGTGCATAATGCGGACCCTGATGTTCTCCAAATAATTTATATGTAACCAAGTTCTGAGGAAAAAGCTTCACAGTTTCTGGTTTAAAAGAAATGGTATAAAGATATAAATATCTATGAAAACCATACGAGGATTATATGGATTTAACTAGCTACACGGTTACCACCTACCTTCTACAGCTTCAGGTGGGCAAATTAGATCTTGATCTCCAGCAATAGCCAAGACGGGGACATTGCTTTTATGTAGATGATCCTTGTAGAAAAATTTACCACTCCTATCACATAAACCCCGTTCTCGAAAAGCTGATGTCAGCTGCAGAAGAAGTTTAGCTGGTATAGTACCTGGAAATCATAAAAGGCATAATGCCAATCACCAAATAGCAAAGAACAAAAGCAGAAAATTTGGTAAATCCAAAATAGAGCCAGAAAATAACATTCAGAGACAGTCCGACCACGCCAGAAAATCAGTGACAAAAATATAATGGTATAAAATCAGAAAGCCAGTTGTGCAAAGGATGAAGTTATTGATTTTCTGTGTCATTAACAAGAGTATACCCAGATGTTCATTACATAGACATAGGAAAGCTTAGATTCAAACAAGAAAGTTGTAATATTTCACATAATGTGAACACAACATATACCCATACTTACAAAAGTTGTTTAAGACAAGCTTTTTAAGCAACTCCGGATGCATCATGCCCTCCGCTGATATTAGATTATTAAGCCAAGCCAAGACATAAGGAGGCCGAGACGATAGAGGATAAGCAGCTGCCAGCAGCGTTCCCAATGGAACTACAGGGACATTAAGAGCTTGTGCAGGGTCTGCCTGCAAAACAAGCGCCATGATATAACTAGTGCCATGATATAACTTTCTCAAGAAACCTATTTGTATCAAACTTTAAGTAATTAGATATCAAAATCACATCAACATAGCAATTAACACTGGTTCAGCCACTTACAAGAGGTAAGAGCAATTTGAGTGTTGAATTTGAAGATGTGTAATCAAGTGATGATGCCAATGTAACAACAGCCTTTAGTCCAGGTTCCTTTCCTTCAAAACCTTACAAGAAGATATAAAACACCATTTTTATCGACATTTAATGAAAAAAAGAAAGTAAACTAAATGAAAGCAAATTAATACCTAATATAACAAATGCTTTTTGAACAACTAAGTTTTGATTCAGATAGAATCATTTAAATACAGGACCGCCACTGTGTGTAAGTTAAATTTAACAAAGTAACATTCATGACATAGAATATATTTGACCCATTGGCTCCCTTGGGGTGGGAGCTCCTGCTCCTGTATTTGACCCAAACAGCTACACGAAAGCAGTTACAAAATGCAATAATTGCTCCTTGTATTAGCCGAGTTCATACACTTGTGCTTACAAGTGGGACTAAATATCACATAATTCAATTTCGAGGCTGAATAAATCATTTTGACCAGTGGACCCTTGGCAGAATGTGAAGACGTCTACTGCCAAATGCCCAGGTATCAACAGGGCTGTTCTTCAACCGAATACTCGAATCGACTAAATGTGAAAAAAAAAAATCACGTTTAATTATTTAACACTGACTCTTTCTACAAGAACAAAGTGGACATATTAAGAGTAAAGCAGATAAATTATTGAAAGTATTGCCTTCATAATATAAGTATCGATTCAATTGTCATACTCAAACAACACAGCATCAAACATCCTGAGATTAGTGAGAGTACTAGAAACAGCTAGAACCATTATTTTTTCACTCTTGCCAAATAATAAGATGCCCAAGTTTACAACAAGCTAAGTCACGTTTCGAGCAGCGAGTTAATGCTTATTGGAGATTAGCTTTACCACAACTTAATCACCACATAACAGAAAATCTATAACTACATTGTGAAAAAGCTACAAACAGAAGAATGATTGCTACAAGTATGAATCTTAATGCATGAAAAGTAGGGGAAACTAAAGAAATATACCATTCAAAACTTTAGAGGTTGCTTTTTAACATCAATCATTAAATTTCTCTAAGATGGAGATAACCTTTGTAAGAGCTCATCAAAATGGTGCCTGCCACCATTCATTCTAATTTGTTTGAGCACTGCTAATTAGCCAGACTCTCACTATCCAAAAATGGGACTTCTATAATCCATGATTAGTCAGCCTCATTGTCAGACCTTGACTGATGGACAAAGAAGCATCTCCCTTTTGATAAATGATTTTTATATTTGATAACTTTTGCTAATGAAACTACTTGATGCACCTCATCCACGTGGCATTTTGATCTCATCTTCTCCTTCCCCAATATTTTATCAAGGAAAGAAATCTCAAAAAAAAAAAAAAAAAAAAAAAGAAGAAACAATTTATAAATATTTTAGGACCAAAAGGTCGGGGAAAAATGAAAAAGGCTTAACTGGATTGAAAGAAGAAACCTAAGAGTACTAACTAGAAATCCAACATAGATAAGGCTCATTCATTCGAACAATAAAAAAGAAAAGAAAAACTCATTGCATAAACCAATAGAAGGTTGAGCTAAACAAAACCACAGTGTGATCTGATTGAGAGTAAGCTTATTTTTATAGCATTGGTACTTTAACAGGCTTTAATAGCTCCTTTTTTCACTTGTTACTAAGCAGGTGATGCATAAATCAGTGTCATAACCAAGAAAGTGGGGTCAATATAATAGTATTAGCTTTTACTTATTTATAATATTTGTTGCTTAACACAACATTGAAAAAAATTAAATACAGAAGAAAATATCCAAACACATAATAACTTTCAAACAAAAAATATTTTCTTACAATTTGTTCACAATGGAAATTTAACTCATGGTTTCATTAGTGGTGCCACATTTTTTATTTTCTTCAATTTTCTCTCATGTCAATCAAAATACATGCCAAAAAACCTTTTCAAACTCACGAGTTAAACTGATATTCATAGGGAAAAAAATTATTAGAATTCTGAAATTAAAATGAATACAGAAGTTAAGATCAAATTTATTTTTTGACCCCTTTCTTTACAAGTTTTAACAAATTTTAGTGGTGTCAATAACTAATTATATAGGAAAACACCAAATTTTTACACTGATTATCTATATACTATTCAGTATCAAAAGTTGAGCAGGGTCAAGTAACCCCACTCAACCTAAGATGGCTACTCCACTGGCATAAAGCTTTTCTACACCTTAAATCATTACATAATTTGTTTCCTCCACTGATTATTGTAAATCTAAGGCACTTTTAAAATTATGGGTTGATAAATTGTTAGTTTAAAGCTTAGAAGATGGCAAGCTTACCCACAATATCTTCTCCTTTAAGGTTTTCAAAGTGTAGTTCAACTAATTGATGGATGAATTTTGCTTTGCCTTTATGCATTAGAACTGAAGGGTGAAAATCATTGGAATGTGACATAAATTTCAAATGATGGTATCTTACCACACCGTGACAGCACAGCGTAAAGCAATATGCCTCCCATTGAGTGACCAATTGCAAGCAATTTTCCATCCTTTGGCTTTGTTTGTGCCCTTATGTATTCCATCTATATGAATGAAAATTGTCAATTCAACCTAAAGACAGCAGACATGGATAGTATGTAAAATGCAAAATAAATGGAATTCATAACATTCTAGTTAAGAAAGTAAAATAAAAATAAGTCAGCATTTGCACAGCCTTCCAGCATGGCAAAATGTCACCTCACCGCAGTAGGAACATCCTCATCCAGATAGTGATCAAAATCCCAATCATACTTCACAATCAAGTCAAGTTGCTTCTGAAAATCTTCTATTGTTGAAGAAAGCCGCTCTTGCATATCAATGAACTGAGGTGAAACAGATCGTTGGCCTTCTTCAATAATATTTACAAGTCTTTGACTCAGATCTCTAATTTGGCTAGCAATACCAGAGTTTTGCTGTTTTTCCAATAAGTTGGAAAGTTTCACCCTTACCTCCTCAAAGCGTTCAGATAATTGAGAATCTTCCAAAAGTTTTTCTATTTGATCCAATAATTTAGCGGAGATAAGTCTTGATTGACTGTCACTGAGAAAGCCAGAAAGTCCCTCAGACAAACGCATCAAAATTTCTGTCAACTTTGTTACCAATTTTGATTCATCCCATGCTGTTGCAATCCCTATTGAATCTTCTCCAAGGAAAGAAATCTCAGAATCTGATAATGAACCAGAAACATCAGTTGGCTGCTGCGGAGGCGAAGCTCCATTTGTCACACTCTTAGCCACAGCTTCCATCTGCTCAGATACTGCATCTGCACTTTCCTTAATTTCTTTGAAATTTGATCCCCGCACACTGAGCCCAGCACCACGAACTTCAAGAATCCATGTGTCAAATCCTTGGCCAGACATATATCTCGCAAATGAAGACTGCAGATGCATATCACATTTATCAGGAAACTGATCATATTTATAAGTAAAAGAGAAGGAAATAACATTCAGCATCTTGCAAGTTATATGTAAAAGTTAGAAGACATCATTGTTTGCTTGACCATGTTTGTAGGTATTCATGTAAGTGAGCAGAAAAGGGTAAAATAAATGGCACTCTTGACTATGAGATGGTCATGACAATAGGCAGTTTTGTTACAGAATATCTTCCATAAGAATATGCTTTGTACCAAAGCTAAACACATCAAATAAAAGTAAATGGGTTTTCCAATAGAAGTCGACAGGTGGTGACCGATGCCTAAGGGCTCATCTTGGGATCACACTTGGACATAGAAATTATGACATATCCCTGATTGCCATCACCAGGGTAAACAAAATTGTTGATATAATATGTTACTATAAAATCGGCAGCTGATAACCCACAACATGGTAAGCTAAATGCCTTACTTGGGCTCAGCAGATTTTGGTTTCTATGAAGCATCGAGAGAATTATAAAAGAAAAAAAAAATCCCCAAACTGAGCAAGTTTGGATTGTTGTAATTACACACTAAAGATCAAAAGTTCATTACTCCCGGCCACTCGATGAGCAAATACAACTAAACAACAAATAGTTGCCCTTGGGCCAAATGCAGCATAAAACCTATAAAATGTGGAAGGCAAATAATTGCGCATTTATAAAATTGTCAAACAAGAGCATTCCAAAATTAAAGGAAATAAAAGACTGTTGAACCATGCTACAATACATGAAATGGATTTTTTTTTCCCTTTCAAAACAATCTACAATTTAACATGTATTCCCATCCCAAATTCCAACTAAAAAGAAGTAATAACAGAATTAGAACCGTTTCACACTTTAATTTTATACTTTACAGTTTACATACCTGACGAAGTTGGACTCTAAAGTAAACAAATTGGACCCAAACTTTTCAATTCTCGTTTTAAGTAGCAGAAACTAGAAAATGTCAACACTAACTTGAAACGAAGTTTAAGCCAACTTTTTCTCCACACATACTATTGGGGAAAACAAAAAAAAGATTAAAAGAAACATAATTTACCTCGGGAGAAAGATCGTATCCAATGGCATTAGTCCCAACTCCAGATAATAATAACAGTGGGTGATTTCTCGGAGACGCCTGCTACAAAGTAGTATTAGTAATAATAAATTCATTTCACCCATCCATGAATAAAAACCCAGTGATAACAGAAGTCAAAAGAAAAGCAAAAACCTTAGGAGGAGGGTGATAGCGCCAGAGAGCAAGGCGCCAATCAGAATTGGATAGGGAGACATAGTGAAGCTCGTCGGCGGTGCAAATGGAAGGCTTGTCGGTAACACAAGCGCCATTAGAGAAGGCTCTGGAGGTGGGGGGTGTGGAATAAGAATGGAGAGGTGGAAGGAGGGTGAGAGTGGCCCTAGTCACAGGATTAGGACTGAGAGAGCGAAAGGTGGAGAAAGCTATATGAAGAGCGGAGCGGACATCGGATTGGATTTGGACTGGGAAATGGAGCGTACACATTTTATTCTTTCTATTCTTTTCTCTTCTGTTCTTTGCCTTTGGTTTTGGTTCTATTACTACACTTACACCAGAGAAGAGAAGAGAAAAGTGCAGGAACTTAAAACCGGAGAGATCAGAAATGGAGGTGGCTTGGGATTCCCTTGGGAAGTGCGCAAAGAATAAAATAAAAAATAAAAAATATATATATTGGGATTATAGGCTCAATTTGGTGATATAGAATTTGGTTGTTTTATTTTATTTTATTTTAATTAATATTTGTTATTATATTTTGAGTTTATAAATATATTTGTTATTTTATTTTTATTTGATTAAATTAATCAAAAGTTAAGTTAAATGGCAATAATTTAGTGGTAAAATTAAATATTTAATTAAAATATAATAATAAATTTATTCTTAATTTTGACAATATAATGATATATAATAATCAAAATAAAATATAATAATAAATTTTAATATCTAAGTATAATATATTAACAAATACATCCTCTGATCCAAAAATAAAATTATAACTAAATATTTTAGGACAACTCATTTCAACTTTTTGTTTTGGTTCAACTTAGTGCACCTACAATTTTATTCTTTAGAAGATACGTTGGATATTAAAAATAATAAAAATAATTATATAAACAATCAAATTACAATACCTTGCAATCGTAACATCGGAACTGACAACGGCAATGGTTTGCAGCGTGACGTGTTTTGTACAAAGTTTGTGCGTGGTATTTTGGAAAAATTTTAGGGGAAGATCGTTAACGTGAGCTTCTCCTCAGCTGCCTGACTTAGTAAGCGCCACACTCATGACATTAGGGAGCTTTCAACCCTTCCAACCGGTAACTGATTGAAAAAGTTTTAATTTTTTTTAATTTTTATTAAAATATTTTAGAAATTACTACTATTAATTATTATTATTATTATTATATAATTTTATTACTATGTAGACCATAGAATTTAATTTTTTTAATTAATAAAAAATATATATTTTATTGTAAAATTAATTTTTATTAATAAAATATAATTATTACTAATATACTAAAATAAATTGTGAAAATAAAAACATACGAAAATTTTTATACTTCAAAATTTACTATAAAAATTAACTTCTTATATATATAATATATTTTATAAAAAGTAAAAATAATTTTGAGAAAATTATTATTATTTTTTAAAAAGAATGTTTTACATAATACATTATAGATTTAATAACGATTTTATGTAAAACTTATAATATTTTTATGTAATCTGATAATATTTATATGAAATAAATTATATACAAACATTATCTTCAAAGATTCCTTACACAAATATATTATATATAACATAAATTACATATAAACCAAATTGTAATATTTATATGTAATTTTTGTAATCTTTAGTTATAATTTACCGAATAATAAAAAATGCATATTTTATCATATATTATTACTAATATAACCAATAAATCATTAAAATGAAAAAATATGAAATTTTTTTACTTCAAAAATTACTACAAAAATTAATTTCCTACATATATAATATATTTAGAAAAAATAAAAAATAATTTTGACAAAATAATAGTTAATTTTCTTAATGAATGTTTGACATAATACATACAAATTTAGTAACGTTTTTACGTAAAACTTGTAATGTTTGTATATAATCTGGTAATATTTGTATGCAACAAATTATATACAAACATTATCTTCAAAGATTCCTTATACAAATACATTATATAAATTAAAATATTTATATGAAATTTTTGTAATCTTTAATTGTAATTTTACCAACTAATAAAAATATATATTTTATCATAAAATTAATTTCTTATCAATAAAATATAAATTATTTATATATTCAAATAAATTATATAAAAAATATTAAATTTTTTTTACTTCGAAAATTACTACAAAAATTAATTTGCTACACATATAATATATTTAATGAAAAGTAAAAAATAATTTTGAAAAAATTATAGTTAATGTTCTTAAATGAATGTTTTACATAGATACATTACAGATCTTATAATATTTTTATGTCAATTTGTAATGTTGGTATCTAAATCTGATAATGTCTGTATGTAATTGTTACATACAAACATTACCTTCAAAGATTCTTTGTACACATACATTATCTATAACATATATTATATACAAACATTATCTTCACTCTAGTGTTACGTGTAATTCTTTTAATCTTCAATTGTAATTCTTATCAACTAATCAAAAATATATATTTTATCGTAAAAATAATTATTTCTTAATATAAAATAATTATTACTAATATATTCAAATAAATTATTAAAAATAAAAGCATGAAAAAAATTTTCACTTCAAAAATGACTAAAAAAATTAATTTGCTACACATTTAATATATTTAATGAAATGTAAAAAATAATTTTTAGAAAATTATGTTTAATTTTCTTAAATGAATATTTTATATAAATATATTACGGATTTTGTAATGTTTTTATGTTGTTTGTAAGTAAATTATAACACGTATGTGTAATTATAATAAAAATATATAATACATATTTTTATTATATATGATAATAAACTTATGTAATAGATAATTTAATTATATAACTTTTGTATTTTATAAAACATACTTTCTATGACCTATTAGTAATATATTTATGTAAGTTACAAATTTTTTATATAAATTTAATAAATTTATATTTTGCAATTTTTTTTATCTTTTATCAAAATTTATATAATATATAATGTGTAATTATAAGAAAAATGTATAATACTTATTTTTATTACTTATAATGATAAACTTATGTAATTAGATAATATAATTTATGCAACTATAATATTTTATGTAATACCACTTTTCTATTATCTATCGGTAATATATTTTTTTCACTTACAAAAATTTTATGTAAATATAATAAATTTATATACTAAAACTTTTTATTATATTTTATCATAATTTATGTAAATACGTAATTCATACATGTAATTGTAATAAAAAATATAATACAGAGTTATATTATCAATCATAATAATTTATGTAATAGATAATATAATTTATATGATTATAATATTTATTGATAATATTATCTTTTTTTAATCATAAAAATTTATGTAACTTTTAACATATTTATATAATTATAATAATTTTATGTATTAATATAATATATATATATATATATATATATATAAATTACAACTGATATAACAGTTTGCAAGTCAAAGCTTACCAAAAGCCTACTATTAGAAACGCAGCCTAGAACCCTCGGATATTTTGAGCCAAAGAAAATATCGAATTTTGAATGATGGTTGATTTTGGCGTAGCATTTAGGTACGGTGGCCAGGCGGTGATGCTGCAACACCAACGTCCACCAAGATGGAAATAGTGATTACAATTGCTAGAATTTTAATGAATTTTATTTAATTACTAATAATAAAAAATTAACTTTAAGTTAAATTTTATTGAATAACATAATTATACATTTAAATTTTATATTTAAAATCGAATACAGATTTAAATTAATCTGTCAGTTAATGTCTAGATTAATAATCTTAAATATATTATTTTAAAATAAAATTAAAATAATTAATAAAATAAATTTATTTTTAATTTTTTTAAGTGGGTCGGATATGAATTTTAAATCAACCCGCAGGTTAGAATATTTAAATAAATTATTTAAATTAAAATAATTAATAAAATAAATTCTTCTCGAATAGGTTGGGTATGAATTCCATATTGATTCACAAATAATTGTACAGACTAACTCTTTTAATACATCATTTAAAATAAAATAAAAAATTAATGAAATAAATTTTAGTTTTCTAAGTTTTTAAATGAGTAAGGAATGTCTCTTAAATTGAGTCACGAATTAACCTACAAATAAACCCTTTAAATACATAATTAAAAATAAAATAAAATTGACCAATTAATAAAATAATTTTTAAGACTTTTTGTGCTTGTTAAGTATGCATCCTAAATTGACCTACAGTTATGTATAAAACAACTCATTTAAATATATAATTTAAAAATAAAATAAAAAATTTAATTCTAAGAAAACTAAAAATAATTAATTCCTTTTAATTTTTTCGAGGGTGGATTGATTATGAATTCTAAATTGACTCTTAAATTATTAGACAGATTAAAAATAAATAAAATAAAAAACTTTAAATATAAAAAAATAATTAATAAAATAATTTTTTTAGCTGAGCAAGTCGAGTATATATTCCAAATCAACTAGTGGATTACCATGTAAATCAACCCCATTAAATATATAATTTAAAAATAAAATAAAAACCTAACAATAATTACTAAAATAAAATTTTTTATTTTTTCTAATACTAAATTGATCCATAAATTCAGCAGCTTCCCTTTAAAATAATAAAAAAATATTAAAACAAAAATTTTTTTTAAAAAAAAGAAAAAAGCCTACCCCGTCGAAGGCAAAGAAGCTTGTCATGTCCCCTTTTAAAATTTTTAATTAATTAATATATAAATTAATTTTTATTAAATAATAATTAATTATTTAAATTTTTATTTTTTAAATTTTAATAATATTAATATAATTATGTAGACGCTGAATTTTGTCTTTGGGCCCCAAATAACCTTACCCAACCTTTGATTCATGATAGACATATCTTTTCCGAAAAAAAAAAAAAGAAAAAAAAAGATTGCACCACTTGTTTCATGCATGTAAGTGTCTCGCAACCTTGATGGCATTAAGCTAGCGTTGTAGCTCCAAGGCTTTTGATTCCATGGCGTTGTAGTGCCAACTCCTTATGCTGTGATGCAAATGTTGTTGTTTCATCTTTTTTTTTTCCTTCGATTTTGTCACATATTGGGACTTTTTTGTTGAATTGTTCACTAAAAATAGGATTTCTAATTAACATTTTTAAATATAGAATTTTTAATTAGACATTATACTTATAGAATTTTTAATTAAATTTCATACATGTAGAATTTTTTTATTGAACTCTCTACACAGAATTTTTAATTAAACTTGGAAATATGAAATTTTAATTAGATATATATATGGAATTTTTTGACCCTTTAGTTATAGGAAGAATAGTTCAATTTTATACATGTGGATTTTATTTAGACACATTTTACATGCAGATTTTTATAATTGAGTCTTTTTTTTTTCCAGCCAAATGTGATCAAAGTGGACTTTTCAACCATGTCCCCAACCAATTAGGATTAAAGTTGAATTTTCAAATATATTTGCCAATCATTGAGATTAATTGTTGACTTTTCAAATATATTGGCAACCGTTGGATTTAATTTAACATTACAGAACATGGGATATATTTATTTTAAATGCAATGAATTAATTAAATAGTTTTTGGAAGCCTATTTTTTTTTCCTGCGTAAGTTATCATTCTTTGCTTGAAAGCTTGAAAAAAAAAAAGAAAGACAAAAATGAAAAAAAAACTCTTATTATTTTTATCACTTAAAGTTATGTGTTTATTTTCATACTTAATTTACTTTCTTGTGTTGTATGTATTTTTCTTCGCATATTCCAAGCTTGATGATCCTATGTTTAGACTTTCGTGATAGTTTGAGCCAAGGTTGTATAAAACTTTTTATAGGCAAAACTTTGAGTATATTATCTCATTTTCATGATCTTGTTATGTTGTGTTGTTATTATGTTTATTTCCATTTTTGTTATATGTTCAAAACCATATAGGATGGGGGTTCTCATTTTTTTCCAACTTAGCAAGAAGTTTTAAAAGCTATCCTTGTTTTGAAATCTTGAAGAAAAAAAGAAAGATAAAAAATAAAAAATAAAAATAAAAAACTCTTGTTATTTTTACCACTTAAAGTTATGTGTTTATTTTCATACCTAATTTACTTTCTTGTGTTGTTTTTATTTTTCTTCTAATATTGTAAGCTTGATCTTATTTTTAGACTTTGGTGATAGTTTGAGCTAAGGTTGTATAAAACATTTTGTAGGCAAAACTTTGAGCATATTATCTCATTTTCATGATTTTGTTATATCGTGTTGATATCATGTTTATTTTATTTTCATTTTTGTTATATGTTCAAAGCTATAGAGCATGGGGATCCTCATCTTTTTCAACTCAGCAAGAAGTTTTAGAAACCCATTTTTCTTGAAAGCTTGGAAAAAAAAAAGAGAGACAAAAAAGAAAGAAAAAAGAAAGAAAAAGGAAAAAAGACTCTTGTTATTTTTACCACTTAAAGTTATATGTTTATTTTGGTAACTAATTTAACTTTTTTATGTTGTATTTATTTTTTTCTCATATTGTAAGCTTGATGATCCTATCTTCAGATTTTGGCGATAGTTTGAGTAAAAACTTTGAGCATATTATCTTATTTTCATAATCTTGTTACATTGTGTTGTTATTATGTTTACTTTATTTTTGCTTTTGTTACGTTTGTTTTGTGTTCATATTATTATTATTCTTGTTTTATTTTCTTTATCATTATGCTTATTTTAATGTGTTGAGCTTGATGATCCTTAGTTTCTTACTTAGTGATTGTTTGAGCTAAGAGTTTTAAAGCTTTTAAAGTAGCCAAACATGAGTAAATTTATGAAATTGTTGTTGTGGTGTTGGTGTTATCATGTTTAGTTACATATTTGCCTTTGTCATTACTATGTCAGATGTTATTATTATCATGTTAATTGTGTAACTTGTTCATGCTGACATTACATTCAAGTTAAAAGTTTGGAAAACAAGGTTAAGGTATTTAGACCTAGATTTGTCCATGGATGTTTGCTATAATTTTGCAAAAAAAAAAAATAAAAAAATAATAAAAAATCTTTAGGCATATATTTCCCACATTGGCTGCACCTAGAGTCAAAATTGAGTCCACTAGCTCATTCCAAGTCTATTAGGTTAAAATCGACCTTTTAAGGTCATGTTAGCACTTGCATGTCCAAATCAAACTTTTAAGATCATTTTAGTATTTTTACACCAAAATTGGGTCCTCGAGGTCATGTTAGCACTTTCATGCCAAAACTAAACTTTTTGGACTATTTTGGTATTTTTAGGTTAAAATTGAGTCCTTCAAGGTTGTGTTAACACTTTTATCTCAAAATTGAGATTAAGGTCATTTTCACTTTTTCTTTAAAATCGGATTCTTAGGGTTGTGTTAGCACTTTCATGTTAAAATAAAACTTTTAGGGCCATTTTGGTATTTTGTGTCAATACTTAGTGTAGACACTGATTCTGTTCGGGCCTCTTTGAAACCAACTATTGTCGATATAAGACCCTTGATAGAAATGAACCTAACTCTCTTCCCCAGGCAAAATTTGACATCGAAGGACTCGATTGAAAGGTTCAAGATGCCTAAAGACTAAATTGAGCATGTAAAAACATTTGTAAAGTAAAAATAGGGCCTTTTTATGCAATGTATTGATACATTTAGGTCAAGTATTTGTGCTGCATGAAGTTTCACAAATTTCTAGCCTTTGGGAAGCAAATGCGTAGATACATTTGCAAAATGTATCACTACATTATGCATTTGTATTGATACATCATGGGGTTTGGGTCAATTTTTGTTTCTAGGAACCATTTCTATCAACACATTATGCAATGTGTTGATACATTAACTCATAATGTATCAAAATGTATCAATACATCAAGAAAAATAGGCATGAACAAGCTATTTGATCTATATTTATTGGCAATTCATCTTTCTAACCACTCCAATGGCCTAAGACCACTTAATAATCATGCAAGGGATATTTTACTAATATTTTACATCAAAATCAAAATATATATGATCTTGTAAACATCCTATTTAGCTAAAGCTGTTATAGCTTAAATAGACTTAATCTAAGTGGAATTAATGCTTTAATCATTTTTGAAAGCTAATGGACTTATGATTTGATCATTTTCCAACTACTTTAAGCTTGGTTTGGTTAAAATGCAATGGGATGCTATTATAAGTTGAAATTAAAATCTCATTCATGCATAGATGGGAGATATGGCCATTTCAAGGGGTTATTCATCTTTGGGGCATGTATTTGAGCTTGAAAACTTGAGCAAGCTGACCCCATGCTCTATTTAGAAGATCTCAGACCCTTGATCAGAGAACCTAAATGTTTAGGAAGTTTGCATGCAAGCAAGTTTGCATAAGGTGTTAAGAAGATGGTAAAAGTGCATGGGGATGAGATGTGATTAACTAAGGGTTTTTAACCACTTAGGGCATCCAAAACAAGAGTAAGATCTGGTTTTTAATAGAAAAAAATAAGAAAGGAAAAACAAAGACAGAAGAAAAAAAATAGAGAGAAAAAACTTCTAAGTTTGATCCAAGATGGTTTTTCTATTTTGTTTCTAAACTTTGTTATTGCATATTCCCTTCTTATGAGCTTGAGGATCCTAAGCCATGCTTAGGTGATGAATTGTGCCAAAGGTGTAAAAACCATATATATGGCTAAATCCTAAGCAATAATCTTCCAAAGATGTTATTGTGTTTTCTTTGAAGATTTTTGTTTAAACTTTCATAAAAATCAATTTACCATTTGAAAAACTTACTTTCATGCATCTTAGGCTAAGTCTAGTTTGTTTCTTCTAAATGATCTTCTTTCTTCCAACCATTTCTACTTAACCTAAGTTATTCATTTTTCAAGTTAAAAATGTTGCATGCATTTCAGGATATCTCTATGTCATATACTCATGAGTCATGTGTCCATATCATTTTTATGAAAGTAATTGTATTTATAATAGCATTTCTATGCATATTGATGGATTCATGCAAGCTTAGATTAGTGTACATATCTTTGTATATCAAAGTCATCCATGATGTTATTATCGTTTGTTTTTGAAAAAGAAAAGAAATAAATTTAGGTGTATTTTGGAAGTTGGTCAACCTTAAGGGCCTTTTAGTACTTTTCTCAGAACATTTTCATGCATATTCGGGACCATTGTGCAAATTCCATGTATTTTGGAAGTTGTTCAACCTTAAGGGCCTTTTAGTACTTTTCTCAAAATATTTTCATGCATATTCGAGACTATTTTGCAAATTCCATGCACTTTTGGGTCATTTAGTTTATTATATGTAATCTAAGGACTATTTAGCAATTTTCATGCTTTTTTGGGTCATTTAAGTTATTTTACAAAATTTAAGAACCACTTAGCATTTCCATGTATATTAGGGACCATTTTACAAATTCCATCCATTTTAGGGCCATATAGAATATTTTACATAGTCTAGGGCCCTTTCAATAATTTACATCATCTTAGGACCATGTGGGAACTTTCGTGTTAAAACATCTTCATTAAGGGTATTTAGCCAAGTCTTTAGGATCATGTAGGAACTTTTATGTTGAAACATGTCTATTAGAGTTATTTAGGTAATAGTACTTTAAAACCAAGTTTAGAATTATGTGGGAACTTTCATGTCAAAACATGTCCATGAAAGTCATTTAGGTAATACTACCTTAAAACCAAGTCTAGCATTATGTGAAACCTTTGCGTCGATGCATGTCCATTAGAGATATTAAATAATATATTACATTAACACTAAGTTTACAGAGTCGTGTGAGAACTTTCATGTTAATGCATTCCTTTAGAGTCTTTTAGGTGATATTATGCTAAAAATTGAGTATAAATATTTTTTAATTATAATATGAGTTTTAATAAAATTCAAAGCAATATCCTTGATTTAAAATAGTCCATAGATATACTTTGAAAGTTATCTCATTGATTATTTTAAACAAAAGAATACCTTTTTTAAATAAATAAATTGAAAATTTTGCATTCTCTAAAGAAATACACTTTTGTTTTTCTCTAGGTTTTTGAAGGGGTATGAAAAATATTTTGATTTCCAAAATTATTGAAACTTGATTTACTTGGAATTGGAACAATAACATTAATTTTTAATAATTGCAAGATAAGGGGATTATAATTAAATACTGAAAAATCAAAATCAACTATAATAGCATGTCTCATTATTCTATGAGAGTTATAATCGCATGTAATTAATAGGTACAAATTTATGAGTGTCATAGAGAGGACATGTCTCATTATTCTATGCATAACTGACTCTTAAACCCTTTTCATATGAATATCTAGTTTGTAAATGGGTTTCGAAGATTGCTTTTAAGGGGTTCATAACCCTCAAAAGATAAACTCTAGTAGGTAACCAATCTCACTTAGTCAAAACAGATTGTAGAGAATTTCAGTTGTTTCGTAATGGAGGAGAAGTTGGATATAAGTTTCAATTCAACTTACTAAGTCCCATCATAATACGAAAAAGAAAAAAGAAAATGTACTTGATCTATATTTGACATGCTGGATTTGTGTTTGACACAATGCAACACTGAGCCTTTAAAATCATATTAGCACTTTCATATCTAAGCTGAACATGTAGGATCATTTTCATATTTTTATATCAAAACTGAATCTTTAGGTTTAGGATAGAACTTTCACATTAATGCCAAACACTTAGGGTCTTTTTAATATATTTTTTTTAGGTTAAAGTAAAGTCCTTAAAAGTATTTTAATAGATCACACATTATAATAAATAATTGAGGTAATATCCTCGAGTTAAAAGTGATCCATTGGTTTCTTTTAGGTTATGGAAAGGGTTGCATCGATTACTTTTAACAACATAATACTTTCATCAAAATAATGAATCTTTTCAAAAAAAAAAAAACCATAACTTTATATTTCATTGGTTACTAATGGGATGTAAATAATTCTTTTTTTTCTATAAAAAATAAAAACATGGTTTATTATATAAATAAATAAATAAATTGAAAATTTGGGAATTATTACTAAGTACCAAAATTAAAATCAATCTTAATCAAGATTTAAGATAACATATGGTTAATAAGTATCAATTTATGCTATCGCGAGGGGTACTACTCATTCCTTATACGTAATCAACTCTCAAACCCATTTGATCCTTCTCTAGTTTATTAGCAAATCTTAAGATTTGCTTTCGAGAATTTCAAAACCCTAAAAAGATTAATCCCTATTGTTAACCAATCACACCAAGCTTTAAAAAATTGGTGGTGACTCTTTTGCATGGTCATTTCATGATGATTGGCACAACTTTTTAAAATTAATTATTATGTCCGATGCACTTTGAGATTTATGTCTTGGGCACGTTGTAACAATTATATTTTGTTAATTATGAAAATTAAATTTACGATAATTGTTTATGGTATCCTAAATCAACTAGTGAATTACAATTATTTTTAATATGCCATTTAAAAATAAAATATAAATAAAAAAATTTATATATTTTGAAGCATGTCCATACAAATTCTAAATCACTCTATAAGTAAACACATGGACTAAGTTTTTTGAATGCATCATTTAAAAACAAATCATTTTTTTTTTAAAAAAAAAGCTTTCTCTGAGTAGATCAAATATAGATAAAAAATCCAACTTTGAGTGAAATGCAACTCAACCTCTTTAAATATATCATTCAAAATTAAAATTAATTAATAAAATACAATTTTTAAAATCTTTTATGTGAGGGTCTGCTTAGATACATATCTTAAATCAACTTGTGAGTTAACATATAGATCAACACCTTTAAATATATCATTTAAAATAAAAATAAAAATAATTAACTAATAAAATAAATTTCTTTCTTTAACTTTTTTTTGTGCAGATTTGGTACAAGTCTTAAAGCCACCCTCAAGTCTACATACAGATCAACCCTTTAAATGTATTATTTAAAATTTAAATAAAATAAAAAACATAGATTTGAAAAATAATTAATAAAATAAATTTTTATTAATTTTTTTACTTATGATTGTGTACGAATCCTAAATCAACTTATGAGTTATTGTGCGAACTAACCCCTTTAAATATATTATTAGAAAATAAAATAAAACTAGGAAAATAAAATAACTAATAAAATAAATTTATTTTTTAATTTTTGTCACATTGGTTAGCTATGAATCTTAAACCAACTCGCGAGTTATTTTTTTCCTAGTGCGTAAGGTTCCTAAATTGACCCATAAATTATCATGCAAATTAAATCATTCAAATATATTATTTAAAAATAAAATAAAAAATTTAAAACTAAATATATAAAATAAAAAAATAAAAACTAAAAAAAAACCCACTATGTGTTAAGCAAAAAAAACTTGACACACATCAAATAAGGGACCCCTTAGTGGATTCTTTTAATGGTTTAGTATAGATATAGATGTCTACAAACAGAAAAGTGTTTTACTGTAAGTTTCCACATATAAAGGTATAATAAGGTGATAATTTGGCACAATAAAAATGAATAACATAAACAAATATATATATATATATATATATATATATAGAACCAGTTATCAAGTGTTTTTTTACACATTATTATTTAGTAATACATGAAATTATTATAATTACATATATAAGCTAGATTTACATAAAGCTTTGTAATGGAAAGTAAGAAATGAAAAATTACCGACAAAAATTATAATTACATAAATTATATTATCTATTATATAAATTATTATGAAAGGTAATAATGTAAGTAGTACATATTTGTATACAATTGACATAAAAATTACCTAAACAATTTATGATAAAAAATTAATATATTATGAAATACATAAATTCATTATAGTTATGTAAAAGTTTGGCAAGTTACATAAATATATTAAGAAAGATAATAGAAAATAAAATTACATAAAAATTTTATCAATTAATATAATTTATTATCAAAGGTAATAAATGTAACTATTATAGATTTGCATCATAATTACACATATACATTACATAATATCATAAATTATGAAAAAAGATAATAAAAGTTGTAATACATAAAACTTTTTTTTGCATAAAGTTGTGTAAGTTACATAAATATAATACAAAATGTTAATAAAAAGTAGTACTACATAAAAGAATATACTTAAATAAGTTATATTACTAATTATACAAACAAATATATATATATATATATGATGTTGTATTAAATGTAGTAGTACATAAATTTATAACATTTAGATAAAATTTGTAAGTTAAACAAATATATTAGCAAAAGGTAATACAAAGTAGCATTACATAAAATATTAAAAAATATTTATATTAGTTTTTTTAATTATTTATTTATGATTACATCAAAATTACATAAAAAATTAACACGTTACATATAAACATTACTACATAAAACATACTTTCTTCAGTATTATATAAATATTACATATAACATAACCAGTTAAAAAAAATTATCTAAACATTACTACATAAAACATACTTTCTTCAGTATTATATAAATATTACATATAACATAACCAGTTAAAAAAAATTATCTAAGATAACTGATAAGTATAGTGCCATTGTACATAACGATACATCTTTTGATATTTACTTGTTACCTATGCGCTTACATAAAACATTACCATGACAAATATAATCATTACCAATTATATAAAACATTATCTATCAATTTTTCTTAGGAATTATATAAAACATTAAAAGTTTACATATAAACATTACCAACTTTTCCCAAGAAACTTAAACAAAATGTTTTATGTATTTAATACATTTCCATTTATTTGTTCTTATAAATTAGTCATTTTTCAAATTAATAAGAAAATACTTATATGTTATAATTGTAAAGTTGTTGTTACTTTTTCTTATTTATTTGTTGCATAAGAGTTTTATCATTATCTTATTACATATAAATATTACAAGATACATGCTTGATTATCTTAACTATTTTCTTTAGAAATACATAAAAGATTATCGTATTACATATAAATATCACAAGTTACATAAAACATTATCTTTCGCATTTGATAACATGGAACATCATTTTCAAAATGGCTTGCCTTCTATTATTTATTTGTTAAGTAAGATTTATGTATAATATTGCATCTGATAATTACATATACATAAAGCATTATCTAACAATTTTTGTTAAGAATTGCATAAATTATTAATTTACAGATAAATGTTAGAATATTAGCTAAGAAATTTAAAGGAAATTACATGTATTTATTAAATTAGAAATTTTTAAAATTTTTTGATTGTACAGTTTACTTACTTAAAGCATTATCATATTTGTAAGAAAGTACTTAATTTTCGTTGTTATTTATGATGATATTAAAATTAATATAAAACACTATCATATTATTACTTACATAAATATTATTTAAAGAATTTTTTGGAGTATTACATAAAATATTACTACGTTTTATATAATATAACTAGTTGTATAAAACTACATGTCTTATGTTAATTCCTTGTTACGTAAGATTTATATAAAATATTACCAAATACATAATACATTAATGAAAAATTTTTCCTAAGTATTACATAAAATATTTAAATTTTACATTTAAACATTACCAGTTTTATAAAACATTATCTAAAAAGTTTAAGCAAAATGTTTTATAAATTTAATACTTTTCCATAGTAAATTACTTTAAACAATTCTAATTAGCTAGAAAATACGTCTAAGTTGTAATGGTAATTTTGTTGCAATTACTTTATTACTTTATTACATTAGAGTTACATAAAACATTACTATATTATATATAAACATACAGGATACGTAAACGATTTACCTAAAAAAAACTTTCTTTAGAATTACATTAAACATTACTGTATATATTGCATAAAAATATTATAAGTTACATAAAATATTATCTAACAACTTTCTTCAGGATTACATAAAACATTATCTTTCGTAGCTGATACAATGATGCTTCTTTTATGAAACGATGCAGCTTTTGTTATTTGTTTGTTATATAAGATTTACATATTACCATATTACATAAAATCATTAAGAGATACATATCTAATAATTTTTTTTCTAAGAATTACATAAAACATTAAAAATTGATCGTATAGGTTACTGAAACAATTACTTACTAAGAAAATACTCATAATGGTAATTTCTATTGTAATGATTTTTGTTACTTATTCGTTAACCAAAATTACATAAAATATTATCACATTTCATATAAACATTTTAGTCAGATAAAACATTCTCTTAGAACTTTCTACAAAATTACATAATACATTACCATATTACATATAATTTTTCCTTGTTGTATAAAACAAAAGTTTTGTTAGAATTATATAAAACATTAGCATATCACATACAAATATTACCAATTATGTAAAATATAGTCAGTGAATTTTATTCCAAATTACATAAAATGTTATCCAATTATATATAAGCTTTACCAGTTACATAAGATAATACCCTAGATTTTTATGATACGTACATAAAAAATCACCAAATTACATATGATTATTAAGACTTATGTAAAAAAACATTATCTAATAATTATTTAAAGAATTACATGTATTTATTATTGTAACTCTTATTATTATAACTTACCCTCGACCTTTGTAGCATTGATGTAGCCAATGTAAAAAAAAATCCTCGATAGGATTTTAGGCATAGTATGGTGAGAAAGTAAGTGTTTCTTAGATTCAAATTAGGGAAAGATCATCAAGCAAATCGCTTATTCAGCTAATCTTTGGTGGCAACTATGAAGTGGCTAGAAAACTGGAGTTATTACTGACCAGTTGGGCTAGATATGATTAGATACCTAGTAAAACCAACACCTCAAGTTACAAATCTTAAAGGTTTGATTTTAAGATTAATATGTACCAGAGTTTGGTAAATGGGTTTGGGAGTTAGTTACACATGGGAAAAATTAGCACTCTTATGACGCCCTAAATGGGTACCATTTGGCCATGGATTATCTCAATTTCCATTGTCCTGATTTTAAATTGTCATTATTTTTGTAGTTTTTTTTATGATGCAATTTTGAAGATGGTAAGTCCTAGTTTTAGAGATAGATTTAAACTTCCCAATTCCAAATTTGATTTGAAAAAGATGTTCTATGTCAAATATTGGAGAGACACTAATGCTAAAGATTGCCTTGATAATTTTTAAAAAGTTTAATTTTTAAAACATGAATGCAAAATTATCGCCTACAAAAGAAATGTGTTAGTAACTCATAAATAAATGTGATAAAATATTAAATAAAAATAAAACACATAAAGCATGGAAAGGCAAATTAGTTGAAATGTATCTTATGGTTGTCGTTGATTATTTGAAAATAACCAAATCGTAACTTTGAAATGCACATGGACTCTATCATATGTGCTAAACACAAATATGACATGCCAAACTTAAAAACAAATAAATTCTATTTTCTCACATCAGGATGCGACCAAATTGTCAAATGAATTGTACATCCAACTTAATCCTAAATGTCATTACAAAATGACCAAATAATTTGGAGTTGCCACCGATCTAGTTTTGGCTAGGTGAGATTGGTCACCGATTGAGGCTTGTATTCTAAAGGTTATGAAACCTTGGAAAACAAGCTTTGAGGTCTACGTTATACCAGAGTTTGCATAAACAGGTTTGAGAGTCAATTACAATCATGAGTAAGGATCAATCCTTCTCATGACACCCAAAAATTGGCGTCTTTTAATTACTTGTTAACTAAAGTCTTGATTACGATTAGTTTTAACTTTTTCAATATTTAATTATAATTCCCCATTTTTTTGAAATAATTTTTTTCTCATCTTAAGTAAATTAGATTTTTATATCCTTTTTAAATTCAAAATGTTTTTCGCACTCTTTTGGAAATCTAGAGAAATACGAAAGTTTCATCCTTTGGGAAAATTGAAAATTTAGATTTACTTATCCAAGGAATGTATTCTTTTGTATAAAATAATCAATGAGGTGACTTCCATGTACTGGAAGTACACCCATGGACTATTTCAACTCATGGATATTGCCTCAGATTTTTGAAAAATATTATATTTCAATAACATATAAACATATTAAGTTAAAAGCATAACATTATGAAAATAACTCCAAAGTACATGCATGAAATTGCAAATGATACTTGGATTATGAAAAAATAATTTAAATGGACTTAGCATTATGGATATTATAGAATGGTCCCTAAATCATAGAAAATGATTTAAATGCATGAAATTTTGAATAATAACCCCAAAGTCATAGAAAATGACTTAAACATCTCTAAAATAGATGAAATTGCATGAAAGTCCCTAGATTATGGAAAATGTTTTGAATGACACTAAAATGCACAGAATTGCATAAATAGTTCTAAAACAAGGTAAATTACTAAAATAAACTTAAAATGCATAAAATTGAGTAAATGGCCTTAAATCATGAAAAATTACTGAATAACCCTTAAATGCATGAGCAAATTACTAGAATGACCCTTAAATGCATGAGTAAATTACTAGAATGACCCTAAAATGTATGAAACTGCATAAATGGTCTTAAAACATGGAAAATTACTAACATGACTCTAAGATGCATGAAATTGCATAGATGGTCCTAAAGCAAGGTAAATTACTAGAATGACCTTAATGAAAAATTACTAAAATGGCCTCAAAATGCATGGGATTGCATAAATAGTCCTAAAAGATGGCAAATTACTAAAATGGTGCTGAAATGCATGAAATTACATAATAACCCTTAAATCATAAAAATTACTAAAATAACCCTAAAATGTATGAGATTGCATAAATAGTCCAAAAACATAAGAAATTACTAGAATGACCGTAAAATACATAAGAATGCATAAATGGTCCTTTTAAGCTTTTACCATCCCTAAATGCACCTATAAACATTTTTCTCAAAAAACATACAAGTATGGCATAAACCTAAATGGATTTATCATTATGTATGGTGACATAGTCATAATCACAATATTCTCATGGAGAATGCATGGACATATGAATCATATTGCATGAAAAAATCATACAATGCATTTCATACATGATTTTAAACATAAAATGGCTTACTAACATAAACTTTTATAAGTAAACAACATGCATGGTGATGTTGCCATAATCAAAATAATTTCTTGGAAAATGTATGGACATTTAAATCATGATCATAATGCATGAAAATATCCTAAAATGCATGAATCATACATAACATAAAGAATGCTTGCCGTGGGATAACTAGCAAAGGCAAGAATATAGAAAATTACATGGTGAAAACAACCATAAATTATGCAAACTTATTTTGAAATCTATGAAAATAAGTTTTTCATGACGGAAAGTTGATTTTTAGGAAACTTTTAGAAAAAATTAGCAAAGAAAACCAGAAGACAACATTTGAAGATTATAGCTAAATACTTAGCCATGAACATGGTTTTTACACCTTTGGCTCAAATCGTCACCTAAGCATGACTTAGGATCCTCAAGCTCACATAATGGAGAGAAAATGATAATAAACAAAGTAAAAAACAAGTGGAGAAACTAACCTAGATCAGACTTGGAGAAACTCTCTTTTTTTTCTTTCTTTTTCTTGCTTTTTCTTTTTTACATTTTTTGCTAAGAACCAACTCTCTCTCCCTCTATTTTAGATGCCCCATGAAGTTTAAAAATGTTCTTTGGTTGATCATTTCTCATCCCTATTCAGTACAACCTATTTCTTGACAACTTATGCAAGCTTGCTTGCAAGCAAATCTAAGGTTTAGGTGATTTAATAAATGGGCTAGAATCTTTTAATTTAGGGCATGGATTTAGCTGATCAAAGTAGACAAATTTAGCTATACGGCTTCAAAGAGAAATCCTCACCTAAATGGCCATAACTTGGTTTTATGCAAGAAAAACTTGTTAACTTTAACCCTAAATAGCCATCCATTAAAATTCAACCGAACTAGACTTAAAATGGTCAAAAAAACCAAACCAGATGCCATTTAGTTCTTATGAATGCTTTGAGCATTAAACTCATTAATCCTAAGCTCATTTAAGCTTTAATGGCTTAATCCATATGGGTGGTTCTCATGCCTATATTTCAAAGTAAAAATATATGTGAAGGATCACTTATATGGTTGTGAAGGGATCCAACGCCATTAAAAAGGTGAAATATAGGAAAATTAAGGTGAAAAGCTTGTTCATGATGAAAATTTTTATGCAGTATTGATATAAGTGCTTCTAGAACAAAAAATCCATAGAGAACATGACATTGTATCAATACAATATGGCCTTGTATAGATACAATGCATGATCCAAGCCTGGAACAACCAAAACACAATGATGTATCGATGCATTAATTAAATGTATTGATACATCTTCATGAATTTCAAAAAAATGATATTTTTTATACATTTTTTCAATATGGACCCTATGTATATCAAACCTTCCCCAAAAATAATTTTTTGCCTAGCCCTATGTCCTTTAGCAGTGTTTGGCGATATGGCAACCAACAATATCCCCATTTATTATTATTATTATTATTATTATTATTATTATTTTATCATCTTCTAATTAAGTCCTAAGATGTAAGAATTTGGTTTAGAAAGAGAGATGGCCACCAAAGTATTAGGATTAGAAGATAGAATCTAGTTTTGTGGGGAAACGAGGACCTGACATCAGGAGTGAAAGTAAAGTTCCTACAAAGAAAGTTTCATTAATTCTATTTAAGATTCTTTTTCAATCTAAAATTCTTCGATTGGGCATGATTTGTTTAAAGGGGCTTGGACAAAATTAGGTGTTCATAGACTCGTGGGTTAAACTAAGGAATGAAAATCAAGGTTTGGTTTAAAAATCTAAAACAACTCAAGAGAGAGAAAATCTTGATTTTCTATGAGATTATGAAAAATGAGCTTGAAAAATCTAGGTTGACGAAAATTATATAATTTTTGAAAAATGAAATAGGCACCTTGACGACGAAAGGTAAATTTTTTGTTAAAAATCAAAAAATTAAATAAAAAGTTAAATTGACTCTTTTGTGTTAGCTATATTAGCTTTAATTAATCTTGTTTTTATATAACTAATGCTTAAGCTTAATTAGCTTGTAATTAAATATTTTTGACTTAGTATTTTTCCTTGAGCTATTTTTAAAGCACTTTAAAAAATATTAGAATGTGTTTAACTCTTTAAACATTAAAAAAAGTGTTCGTAATTCATACATTTTTATAAAAACATTTTAAGATAAGTTTTATATATTAAAGTCACAAACTTTGATAACAAGGAAAATGGTGGAAAGGAAACCTTTTCTTGCTGAACCAAAGTATCAATATCCTGTATTCCATTAAGCAGAACATGATTGTACTACCCAAAACAAAAAAAATGGGGATGATTACGGCTATCTAAATTTGTCTCATTTCATTGATGTTCATTAATTACAAGGAAAATTTTCTTGCAAATTTAAAGCATTAATATCGTGTGTCCCAATGAGGAGAACATGATTGTAGTTCCAATAACAAAAAAGATAAAGATTATTACAAGTATCTAATTTTGTCTTATTTCATTGATGAACTTTGATTATAATGGTAGAAAGAAAAGCTTGTTTTGCAAATTCAAAGCATCAATATGATTCCAATAAGGAGAACATGTTTGTAGCATCCTTAACAGAAGAATGGAGATTATTAGAGCATGCAAGTTTGTTTCATTTTACAGATGAACATTAATTACAAGGAAAATGGTGGAAAAAAACTTTTCTTACAAATCCAAGGCATCAATATCTTGTATCCCAATATGAAGAACATGATTGTATCACTGATAACAAAAGAAACGGAGATTATTATGAGTATCTAAGTTTGTCTTATTTCATGAATAAACTTTGGTTGTAAGGAAAATGGTGGAAAGAAAAGCTTTTCTTGCAAATCCAAAGCCTCAATATCGTGTATCCCAACGTAGAAAGCATGATTGTGGTGCCCAATCATAAAAGGAATGGACATTATTACAAGAATCCAACTTTGACACATTCGATGGACAAACTTTGATTATAAGGAAAATGGCGAAAAGAAAACCATTTCTTGCTAAACCAAAACATCAATATTGTGTATCCCAATGAGAAGAACATGATTGTAGTGCCTATAACAAAAAGAATGGAGATTATAATGAGCATCCAGGTTTGTTTCATTTCCCAGATAAACACTAATTATAAGGAAAATGGTGGAAAGAAAAGCTTTTCTTGCAAATCCAAAGCATCATTTTTGTGTATCCCAATATGGAGAACATGATTGTAGTGCCCATAACAAAAAGAATGGAGATTATTACAACTATCCAAGCTTGAATCACGTAATAGATGAACATTAATTATAAGGAAAATGTGGAAAGAAAAGCCTTTCTTGCAAATCCACAGCATCACTTTCCTATATCCCAATGTGGAGAACATGAATTTAGTGCCAATAATAATAGAAACAGAGATTATTACGAGTATCTAAGTTTAACTCATTTCATGGTTAAACTTTGATTTTAAGGAAAATGGTGGGAAGAAAAGCTTTTCTTGCAAATCCAAAGCCTCAATATCATGCATCCCAATGTAGAGACCATGATTGTGGTGCCCAATCGCAAAAGAAATGGAGATTATTATGAGAATTCAACTTTGACTCATTTGATGGACAAACTTTGATTATAAGGGAAATGGCGAAAAGAAAACCATTTCTTGCTAAATCAAAACATCAATATCATGTATCCTAATGAGGAGAACATGATTGTAGCACCCATAACAAAAAGAATGGAGATTATTACGAGCATCCAGGTTTGTCTCATTTCATGGATAAACATTAATTATAAGGAAAATGGTGGAAAGAAAAGCTTTTCTTGCAAATCTAAAGCATAATTTTCCTGCATCCCAATATAGAGTACATGATTATAGCATGTATAACAAAAAGAATAGAGATTATTACTAGTATCCAAGCTTGAATCACTTAATAGATGAACATTAATTATAAGAAAAATGGTGGAAAGAAAAGCCTTTCTTGTAAATCCGAAGCATCACTTTCCTGTATCCCAATATGGAGAACATGGTTTTAGTGCCAACAACAAAAAGAATGGAGATTATTACAAGTATCCAAGTTTGAATCATTTCACAAATGAACATTAATTACAAGAAAAATGGTGGAAAGAAAAACTTTTCTTACAAATCCAAAGCATCAATATCGTGTATCCCAATGTGGAGAACTTGATTGTTGTGCCAATAACAAAAAGAATGGAGATTATTCGAGAATTCAAGTTTGACTGATTTGATGGAAAAACTTTGATAATAAGGAAAATGGCAGAAAGAAAACATTTTCTTGCTAAACCAAAGTATCAATATCGTGTATCCCATTAAGCAGAACATGATTGTAGTGCCATAACAAAAAGAATGGGGCTATTACGAGTATCTAAGTTTGTCTTATTTCATGGGTAAACATTAATTACAAGGAAAATGATGGAAAAAAACTTTTCTTGCAAATCCAAAGCATCAATATCGTGTATCCCAATGAGGAGAACATGATTGTAGTGCCCAATCACAAAAAGAATGGAGATTATTATGAAAATCCAAGTTTGACTCATTTAACCGATAAACATTAATTATAAGGAAAATGGTGGAAAAAAAAGCTTTTTTTGCTAATCCAAAGCCTTAATATCGTGTATCCCAATGAGGAGAACATGATTATGGTGCCCATAACAAGAAGAATGCAGATTATCACAAGTATCCAAGTTTGAATCATTTCATGGATGAACATTAATTACAAGGAAAATGGTGAAAAAAAAAGCTTTTCTTGCAAATCCAAAGCTGCAATATTGTGTATCCCAATATGGAGAAAATGATTATAGTGCCAATAGCAAAAAGAACAGAGATTACAATGAGTATTGAAGTTTGTCTTATTTCGTGGATGAACTTTGATTATAAGCAAATAATTGGAAGAAAAAGTTTTCTAGCAAATCCAAAGCATCAATATCATATATCCCAATGAGGGGAATATGACTATAGTACCCGGAACAAAAGCAATGGAGATTATTACAACTATCCAAGTTTGAATCATTTCACGGATGAACATTAATTATAAGGAAAATGGTGGAAAAAAAACTTTTCTTGCAAAACCAAAGCATCAATATCGAGTATCCAAGTTTGTCTCATTTCATGAATGAACTTTGATTATCCAAGTTTGTCTCATTTCATGGATGAACTTTGATTATAAGGAAAATAATTAGAAGAAAAGCTTTTCTCGCAAAACCAAAGCATCAATATCGAGTATCCAAGTTTGTCTCATTTCATGGATGAACTTTGATTATCCACGTTTGTCTTATTTTCATAGATGAACTTTGATTATATAGAGTAACCTTTTCTTACAATGAGTATCCAAGTTTGTCTTATTTCATGGATGAACGTTGATTATAAGGAAAATAATTAGAAGAAAAGGTTTTCTTGCAAATCCAAAGCATCAATATCGTGTATCCCAATAAGGGGAATATGACTATAGTACCCGTAACAAAAGCAATGGAGATTATTACAACTATCCAAGTTTGAATCATTTCACGGATGAACATTAATTATAAGGAAAATGGTAGGAAAAAAAGCTTTTCTTGCAAAACCAAAGCATCAATATCGTGTATCCCAATGTGGAGAATATGATTTTTGTGCCAATAACAAAAAGAAGGGAGATTGTTATGAGTATATAAGTTTGTCTCACTTCACGGATGAACTTTGATTGTAAAGAAAAATTATAGAAAGAAAAGCTTTTTCTTGCAAATCCAAAGCATCAATATCGTGTATCCTAATGAGGAAAGCCTGATTGTAGTGCTCATAACAAAAAGAATGGTGATTATTACAAGTATCCAAGTTTGAATCATTTCGTGGATAAACATTACTTATAAGGAAAATAGTGGAAAGAAAAGCTTTTTCTTGTAAATCCAAAGTATCGATATCGTGTATCCCAATATGGAGAACATGACGGTAGTGCCAATCATAAAAAGAATGGAGATTATTACGAAAATCCAAGTTTGACTCATTTGATGGACAAACTTTGATTATAAGGAAAATGGTGGATAGAGAAGCTTTCTCGCTAAACCAAAGCATCAATATCGTGTATCCCAATGAGCACAACATGATTGTAGTGACGATAACAAAAATAACTAAGATTATTATGAGTATCCAAGTTTGTCTCATTTCACGGATGAACATTGATTACAAGGAAAATGGTGGAAAGAAAAGCTTTTCTTGCAAATCCAAAGCACCAATATCGTGTATCCCAATGTGGAGAGCATGATTGTAGCGCCCAATCACAAAAAGAATGAAGATTATTATGAGAATCCATGTTTGACTCATTTGATGGAGAAACTTTGATTAGGAGGAAATTGGTGGAAGAAAAACCTTTTCTCGCAAAGCCAAAGCATCAATATCTGTATCCCATTGAGGACAACATGATTGTAGTGCTGATAACAAAAAGAATAGAGATTATTTTGCGTATCCAAGTTTGCCTCATTTTACAGATGAACTTTGATTATAAAGAAAATGGTCGAAAGTAAAGCTTTTCCTGCTAATCCAAAGCATCAATATCATGTATCCTAATTAGGAGAACATGATTGTAGTGCCAATAATGAAAAGAATGAAGATTATTACAAGTATTCAAGTTTGAATCATTTCACGGATGAACATTAATTATAAGGAAAATGGTGGAAAAAAAGCTTTTCTTGCAAACCTAAAGCATCAATATCTTGTATCTTAATGTTGAAAATATGATTTTAGTGCCAATAATGAAAAGAAGAGAGATTATTACGAGTATATAAGTTTGTCTTATTTCATGAATGAGCTTTGATTATAAAGAAAATTATGGAAAGAAAAGCTTTTCTTGCAAATCCAAAGCATCAATATCGTGTATCCCAATGAGGAAAGCTTGATTGTAGTGGTCATAACAAAAAGAGTGGAGATTATTACAAGTATCCAAGTTTGAATCATTTCACGAATGAACATTAATTATAAGGAAAATGGTGGAAAAAAAAGCTTTTCTTGCAAAACAAAAGCATCAATATCGTGCATCCCAATATGGAGAATATGATTTACTGCCAACAACGAAAAGAAGGGAGATTATTACAAGTATATAAGTTTGTTTCAGTTCATGGATAAACTTTGATTATAAAGAAAATTGTGAAAAGAAAAAGCTTTTCATGGAAATCCAAAGCATCAATATCGTGTATCCTAATGAGGAAAGCCTGATTTTAGTGCTCATAACAAAAAAATGGAGATTATTACAAGTATCCAAATTTCAAGCATTTCATGGATGAACATTAATTGCAAGGAAAATTGTGGAAAGAAAAACTTTTCTTGCAAATCAAAAGCATCAATATCATGTATCCCAATATGGAGAGCATGCATGTAGTGCCCAATCGTAAAAAGAATGGAGATTATTACAAGAATCCAAGATTGTCTTATTTGAAGGACAAACTTTGATTATAAGGAAAATGGTGGAAAGCAAACCTTTTCTTGCTAAACCAAAGCATCAATATCATGTATCCCATTGAGGAGAACATGGATAAACTTTGAAGGAAAATGGTGGAAAAAAAAGCGTTTCCTACAAATCCAAAGCCTTAATTTCGTGCATCCCAATGTAGAGAGCATGATTGTGCTACCCGATCATAAAAGGAATGGAGATTATTATGAGAATCCAACTTTGACTCATTTAATAAACAAACTTTGATTATAAGAAAAATGGCAAAAAAAAACCATTTCTTGCTAAACCAAAACATCAATATCTTGTATCCCAATGAGGAGAACATGATTGTAGCGCCCATAACAAAAAAAGAATGGAGATTATTACGAGCATTCGAGTTTGTCTCATTTCATGGATAAATATTCATTATAAGGAAAATGGTGGAAAGATAAGTTTTCTTGCAAATTTAAAGCATCATTTTCGTGTATCCCAATATGGAGAACATGATTGTAGCACCCATAACAAAAAGAATGGGGATTATTACAGGTATCCAAGCTTGAATCACTTAACAGATAACATTAATTACAAGGAAAATGGTGGAAAGAAAAGCCTTTCTTGCAAATCCAAAGCATCACTTTCCTATATCCCAATGTGGAGAACATGATTTTAGTGCCAATAACAAAAGGAACAAAGATCATTATGAGTATCTAAGTTTATCTCATTTCATGGATAAACTTTGATTGTAAGGAAAATGGTGGAAAGAAAAGCTTTTTTTGCAAATCCGAAGCCTTAATATCGTGCATCCCAATGTAGAGAGCATGATTGTGGTACCCAATCACAAAAAGAGTGGAGCTTATTACGAGAATCCAACTTTGACTCATTTGATGGACAAACTTTGATTATAAGGAAAATGGTTGAAAGAAAAGCTTTCTCTCTAAACCAAAGCATCAATATCGTGTATCCCAATGAGGACAACATGATTGTAGTGTCGATAACAAAAATAACTAAGATTATTATGAGTATCCAAGTTTGTCTCATTTCATGGATGGACACTGATTATAACAAAAATGGTGGAAAGAAAAGCTTTTCTTGCAAATCTAAAGCACCAATATCGTGTATCCCAATGTGGAGAGCATGATTGTGGTGCCCAATCACAAAAAGAATGGAGATTATTATGAGAATCCATGTTTGACTCATTTGATAGACAAAACTTTGATTGTAAAGAAAATGGTGGAAATGAAACCTTTTCTCATAAAACCAATGCATCAATATCTGTATCCCAATGAGGACAACATGATTGTAGTGCCAATAACAAAAAGAATGAAGATTATTACACGTATCCAAGTTTACATCATTTCATAGATAAACTTTGATTATAAAGAAAATGGTCAAAAGTAAAGCTTTTCCTGCAATTCCAAAGCATCAATATCGTGTATCCCAATGAGGGGAACATAATTGTAGTGCCAATAATGAAAAGAACAAAAATTATTATGAGTATCCAAGTTTGTCTCATTTAATAATGAACTTTGATTATAAGGAAAATTATGGAAAGAAAAGCTTTTCTTGCAAATCCAAAGCATCAATATCGTGTATCCCTATGTGGAGAGCATGCTTGTAGTGCGCAATCGCAAAAAGAATGAAGATTATTATGAGAATCCAAGATTGTCTTATTTGAAGGATAAACTTTGATTATACGGAAAAGGGTGGAAAACAAACCTTTTCTCGCTAAACCAAAGCATCAATATCATGTATCCCGTTGAGGAGACCATGACTGTAGTGCATATAACAAAAAGAATAGGGATTATTATGAGTGTCTAAGTTCATCTTATTTCATTGATGAACTTTAACTTTTAGGAAAATGGTAGAATGAAAAGCTTTTCTTGCAAATCCAAAGCACCAATATCGTGCATTCCAATGAGGACAACATGGTTGTAGCACCCATAACAAAAAGAATGGAGATTATTAGAGAATCCAGGGTTGCCTCATTTCATGCATGACCTTTGATTATAATGAATATGGTGGAAAGAAAAGCTTTTCTTGTAAATCCAAAGCATCAATATCATCTGTCACAATGTGGAGAACATGATTGTAGTGTCAATAACAAAAAGAGCGAAGATTATTACGAGTATCCAAGTTTGTCTTATTTCACGAATGAACTTTAAGTATAAGGAAAATGGTGGAAAGAAAAGCTTTTCTTGCAAATCCAAAGCATCAATTTGTGTATCCTAATAAGGACAACATGATTGTAGTGCAAACAACAAAAAGAACTAAGACTATTACGAGTATCCAAGTTTGTCTCATTTGAAGAATAAACTTTGATTATAAGGTAAATGGTCAAAAGAAAAGCTTTTCTTGGAAATCTAAAGCAACAATATCGTGTATCCTAATGTGGAGAACATGATTACAATGCCAATAACGAAAAAGACAGAGATTATTATGAGTATCCATGTTTATCTCATTCAATGAATGAACTTTGATTATAAGGAAAAAGGTGGAAAGAAAAGCTTTTCTTACAAATCCAAAGCATCAGTATCGTTTATCCCAACGAGGAGAACATAATTATAGCTCCCATAACAAAAAGAATGGAGATTATTACAAGTATCCAAGTTCGTCTCATTTAACAGATGTAACTTTAATTATAAGGAAAATGGTGGAAAGAATAGCTTTTCTTGCAAATCCAAAGGGTCAATATCATGTATC
>JBBYHM010000018.1:13674797-13686233 GCA_038381775.1 Adansonia rubrostipa | reverse complement strand
TTTTTTCACTTTTTTCACTTATTTTTTGTTTTTCATCATCTTTATCACTCTAGTGAGCCAAATATCCATGTAACCATGACCCTTTTTCTAGGAAAACTTTGCATTTTATGTCCTTGGATGTATTATACTTAGGGATTTTCATGCGTAATTGACCCCTCTAGCATTTTGATTTATTTTTATGTGCTTAGCTCTTCTTGGAAATATGTTTTATGCTACCATGAAATTCTAGCAAGTTGTTCATCTTTATTTAAGCATGTTCAAAACATTTCCATGGCATATCTCTTGTTGTTATTCATAAAACTAATATGTTCATGCTCTTTATTATCATTTTCTTGCATTTTTATGACTAATATCATGTCAAATGATATCTTTCCACATTTAAACATGTTATCCATGCCCATTCACATGAATGTCATGTTCGGTCCATCTTATATTTGTCAAGATGCTTGCTTGCTTACTATCAAAATCTGATTTTTTAAAATCTTCCCTAAGTTAAGGCCATGTTAACCTCAGTAAATGAGCATTAACATTGATTTAAGGTTTTTTATCTCATTAGTCTTCCAATCTTAGGGAAAAATCAAGTATTTATGTTTGGATTCAAAGGTTTTTGAGGACAAAATTCCTACTTTTAAAAATAAAAATACTTTCTTTCTTATTCCAAGTTGTTTATGCCTTATTCCATGCCCAAAGTCCTTGTGACATGGTCAATGGGTTATTTCATCATCCTAAATCACTCTGAGATTGTGAGATGAACCTGTGAAGATTATGTCATTAACTATTTTCCTACTGTCATGGATATTCAGATGTCCATGACTCAAGTCTAGACCTAAAAAACCTGAAAGAACCAAAAACTCCCCTATTTTTACCCTAGTAACATTATAGTCATGACTTGAAAAATCGTTTTTGAACCATAAATGATATTTATAGAATTTTCTAATATTTTTTTGTAAGAGGTCATTGAATTAGATTTTCAACGGTATTTTATTTGCCTTTGGATCATTCCAGGTGATGGAGTTATAATTTTTAAATTAATGTTGTCTCGAACCCTTGGAATCAATGATCTACATTCTGTTTGGACCATTTTGGCCCATTAGATTTTTTTTTAATTTTTAAAATATTTTTTTCGAAAACTTCATGAAATTCTTTTTCTGAAAAGTTATTGTTTGTGATATAATGATTCCAGATGAGCTAGGAATGATTTTTCTAAGTAAGCCACATCTTTTCTCTTGCATGTGCTGTTAGTGTCGTGCTTGACCTAACTTTAAAAATTATTTCTACTTGGTAGTCAATTTTTTTAAACTTTTTGAATATTTTTACGTTAAACCTTATTGATTCACCTTTCTAATGGCACATCATCTGGCTTCTAACACCCTCAAATTTGCTTAGAATAAATTTGGAAAGAAGGATAGTTTGATGGTGTCCCTTGTTTTTAGCATTAGTTAAAATTAATTGATTTTTTCAAATTCCCACTCCAAGACATTTGAATGTCTCTAAGTGGCACTGATTAGTCCCTTCGAGTCAAAACATTAGCATTGACCTCGTAGTTCTACATCAACGTATAAGCAATCTTTATTATGTCACCTCTATTTTTATCAATTTCCTTCTTAACCAAAATCACCTATTTGTTAAGAATTTGTCAAAATGCCATTTTGTCAAGAAATCATCGAACCTTTATCAAGATAAATCCTTAGAAATCATCTTTCAAAAATCATCAAAGTTTTCATCATGGGGATCTTCAACCCCATATTTCAACAGGATACTTTAACCACATTTTTCAAGGGGATACTTTAACCCTCACTTTTACAAATGTCATTCAAATTTCAAGAGTTACTAAAATTTTCATCTTTAAGGGATTCTTCAACCCTGCTTTTAAAAACTAGTTAAGAAAAATTTTTTATCTTTTGGGTCATTCTAGATTTGCAAAATTAAAACTCAATTTCCATATCTCAATTAATCAATAGATTTGGACTTGTCTCCAAAATTGTTAATTTGGCTATCTTAAGCTAATTAATTGACAATTACTAGATACATTCCAATTATCCCTCCCTTTTTTTTTGTTTTATGATATTTATTTTACGTGATATTATCTCGTTTTATCATCTTACTAACAAATTTTCCTTTGTGTTGTTCATCTCGCATTCATATTTTCAAAACCACTTAGGAAACTATAAAGGCAATGTTTATGTTTGCATCTCTCCAGTGTTTGATGGGAAATATTCAATTTTTAAACAAATTAAATCAGAGATCATTTTTAGTTAAAATCTCTATTTTCTCCATATCTCCGAGGTGCATAAAAGATTCGATTTCTTCATTAAGACTTGGATTTATCATTTTATGCAAATTCATGCATAATGGGGATTATACCAGAATAATGATTAGTTAAAATTGAGGAACTCGAAACCAAGTTAGGACATGGCTAAAAAGGTACTAATTTTGGGTATTACGAGGAAAGTCATACCTCCTTATGGATAACCAACTCTCAAACCCAATCGTCGAATTTTAAGACCATGCAGACCATGGAATCAATATTTTTTAGTTTCGTAACTCGAAATATCAGTTTCAATAGGCATCCAATCATGCCCAGCCCCTAATGATCTGTGGTAACTTCAATCATTGGCCACTTCGGGGTGGCTATCTAAGATCGGTTAGATGAATGACTCATCCGATAGTCCTCTTTCATGGTTAATAACTAAGAATCCATACTTGCTTGCTCCTATCCCAAAAAAGAGTCTCGGTCAAGAAAACATTATCCTATAAAGAAATACTTTTAAGTCAAATTCCTAAATTGGCTCCTTCATGCTTTCTTTATGAGAGGCAAGTTACCAACAGCATGGAATCTCCACAAGGACTGATTTAGAGTGTTAGGCCAACAACTAGCCATGTCTTACTTGGTTCTCGGATCCCATAATTTTCTATAATTATTTAACTATAATCCCTGCCATTTTTGTCTTCTAATCTTTTATTTACCATGCTTTTTGTCATGTGATTATCAGGGATTGCCTTGTTCTTGAATAAAATATCGATTTGATAAATATGGTTATACAGAGGTAAACAAAAGGGTTACTTATTTCCCTAACACACACAGTGCACATGCATTTGCATTAGATTCCTACCAAACTCCATGGTAAAGTTAGGGTCCTAATTATTAGAAGTGAGCTACCGTCTTCATGAGTACCCCTACACACAAGCATAGCAATAACCTTCTAGGTGTAAATTGCCTATCTCATGAGTAACCATATATTTGCATAAAGAAATACATCTATCGGGTCAAACCCATTCTGCTAAGTCTATAATGGGCCTAGGACTTAGGTGCCTCGATCTTTACCTAACAGAGGAACGATTCGAATACCATTTAGATGTCAAGTCAAATCCTTATAATGAATGCTAAACCATATCAAACCATATTAAAATGCTGCTAGAATAACTCGGAGAATAAAAACATTTAGGGAAATATTTCTAACCTTTACTCTTGCATACCATAGTTTTGTAAGTGATAGTGAACATAATTGTCACCCATGTGTGTCATGTCAGAGTCAGGAAGTGACATTACATTGTCTAATCAACTGTTAATCTTTATTGATAAATAAATGATGAGAAGCGAAGGTCGCCACTTACTAGGCTTCATATTGCTTTTGATTTAGTTATAATCAACTCGAATAAGCTGTTATGCTACTCAAATGGTGGCCTAATGCATATCTATCTCTAGGTGATGATGAATGAACATCGCCACCTAGTCACTTAGTTTTATCCTTAGAGGTATCGTATCACCCCGATAAGGGTGATTTTTACTCGAACACATCGTTATGCTATCCATGGGTATTTACCTTGTCATGATGCCTGTAATTGTCATTCCACCCTTAAGCTTCTAACGCCTATTATCAGCACATTTTTTGTGATTTATTTTTGTTCTTCCATTCTTTGTTCTTGTGTGTATTATTTTGTATTATCATTTACTTATTTCCCTTTTGTTTCTTGATTGTTACATGCATCATGCCTTATAATCATTATTATAGGACAATTAGCTATTGGTTTAGTGTTCAGCAAAGGATGTCTGTCATAGAGCAATAGTTGATTCCCATCCTTAAGTCTCTCAAAGAAGTCAGAGCATGGTTAGAGGGTTAATAACGCAAAGATGGGGATATCTTTAAACCCGATTATGTGTCAAAGACAAATGAAAAAGTCAAGATAGGGTACCATCAAAATGACTGGTGTGATTTGAAGCATATATTGGCTAGTTGGGATAATAGTGAGAATAAGTCATTCACAAAAAGATACGAGGATATAGCTCTATTACTTTAAGTCCAGTTAGATTTTGGCCTGTTGCAACCGGCATCACAGTTCTAGAATCCCACACACCGATGCTTCACCTTCAATCATGAGGATTTAACTCCCAACATCGATGAATAAACTATATTACTCAACATTGAGAGGGCCAAGTCTGATATGATATACTGTAAAACACTACAACATCTAACTTTCAAGAATAAACTAGCATAAACCTTCAGAGCCACACAGTCTTAGACTAATGGCCATGTCAAAATAAAAGAGAATAGTGAATGCATTTATTGGGCTAGTCTAAAAGAAGCAATGCCTAATATCACTGATCCAAAAAATGTTTAGGATGTTTTTGCCTTCGCGATATACGAGTTGGTCATATTCCTAAAGACCTTAGGGTATGTGGAAGCAGTAGAAGCAAATTTTTTCTCTCACTTGTATTTTAACATCAACCCCGTATTTGCTACCATTGCCAAAACCATTGAAGCCCTTAGCTTTTACAAGAAAAAAAGGGATAGGTAGATTCATCAAATGTGCTCGTTCTTCCATATTTGGTTTATTAGCCACTTTCATGTCAAAGAAAAGAGGCGAATGCACAATTTTTTTTCTAATTTTAGCCCTTTTTCCAAGGTCCTTAAGAAAGAATGATCACAAGATAATTTGGAGGGATAACAGGTCGAAAAATTTTAAAATCTCAGAGAAGAAAAAGTTACATGAAAGCCCGATGGATATCCCTTTAAGCAATCATATACAGCTACAGAGACTATAGTAGCATGCACTTATGGGGTTGTAAGGAAGCACCAATTATGCATCTCTTCTAGTTTTGCGACAATTCTAATGCTGAAAATTAATCCTATTCTTTGACAACCTTAAGTAATAGGACTTCGCTATGGAGAAGCCAACTATAAATTGAAAGTCTAGTCAGCCTTCGATGGCTAGAGAAGATTTACTACATGGATAGATATTGGAGAGAAAGCATCGTGACTTCAGTCTATGACGTGTAGAGGATCTGTCTCATCAACAACATTTTACCACTACCCAATATTAGGACATTGCAAGTCTCGATGTATGAGCCTTCTTCTGAAGTCAAACTACTTAGATGGGAATTTGAACAAGAGAGGGCTATTTTTGCCACATAAATTGCTCAATTAAAGGAGGAAAAAAGTTAAAGATGACATATACCTCTAAGATGACAAGATAAACCGAGTGGTTAAAAAGAGAGATTGCTTCAAGAAGGATCCTAAAGCTTAACTAACAACTATGTGGCACATTGAAAAGGGAACAAGTCCTGGCACATCGGCAAGTCATCAGTTGAATGAAGGGTAGAGTTTGCTACCCTCAACAAAAAACTAAATTAGTGGAAAGAAAAGGCCCGAGTCAGTAAAAAAAAGCTTATAAGGGCATGTGTCCTTACATTAACTTACCAAAGGAGAAAAAGACTACTTGAAGCTTAAGTACGGGACTTAAGAGCTACTAAGGTTAAGAATTAAACCCTAACACTTAAGGTTTAAGATTTGAAGCATTCCCTCCAAGCTCACTAAGACCATATCATTGAGTTAGTGAGAGCCTTCAAATAGCAAGAACGAGAATGGTAGGCAATGATTGACCAAGCACACCTAACTTATTAAGAGTGACATCATCACCTTATCGAACAATTCAAATAACCCAGTTAGCGATAAATGGTATGATCGAGGTGGCTTGGTACTTAAGGTGAGACATCATATCCATCAGGGACCATGAGTGATAGTTGGTGAGTTTTTTAGAACACGTGATTAAACAAAGCAATAATGTTATATTTTTTGGGATGTGATCATGTTAAAACTCTATTTAGTGATCTATGAAAAATGTTATTGGTGGAGCTATCTACGAGCCAATTATCTTTATTGCATTTGCATATTTAACTCCATTCTTTTATTGTCCTATTTATGCATCCATATCAATAATCATTTATTATCATTGCTCCATACTTATCATCATCTCGTCATAAGCAATCATTAATAAACACATTTAAAATAAAAAAAATCTAATATGGAATAGTCATAAAAGTGTAAAGGATTCTAAAATTAGGCAAGGAACACAAAATCGAATATTGCATACCGCTGCAATACCCGCTATCACAAATGGATCATGGAAAATGATCACTAAGAATGCATCAAGCAATTTATGTTAATGTAGAAAGAATCACAAGACCAAATGCTTCATCGACAAGACAAAATGCACACTTGAATCATGAAGCTCACAGAATTAATGACAGCTTCCATAAAAGAAAAAGGGTAAGCTAGTATTATGGATACCAAACAAAAAGCTAGTTAATTCTAGCTATTTGTTCATCTTTATTTATGCATGTTCATAAAATTTCCATGGCATAACTCTTGTTGTCATTCATGAAGCTAATATGTGCTTGCACCCCATTGTCATTTTCTTGCATTTTTGTCACTAATATCATGTCAAAATGCTATCTTTCCATATCTAGACATGTTATCCATGACCATTTACATGAATGTCATGTTTAATCCATCTCATGTTTGTCAAGATGTTGCTCATTTGATGTCAAAATCTGATTTGTAAAAGCTTCCCCAAGTTAAGCCCATGTTAACCTTAATAAATGAAGATTAACAAGGACTTAAGGTTTTTTATCTCATCGGTCTTCCAATCTTGGGGAAAAATCAAGTCTTTATGTATCAATTCAAAGGTTTTTGAGTTTAAAATTCTTGTTTTCAAAAATAAAAATACTTTCTTTCTTATCAAGGTTGTTTATGTCTTATTTGTTGCCTAGAGTCCTTGTGACATGGTTAATGAGTATCATCCCAAATCACTCTAAGATTGTGAGATGAACCTGTGAAGTTCATGTCACTATTTCCATGCTATCATGGACTTTCAAAGGTCCATGGCTTGTGTCTAGACCTAAGAAAGCTGAAAAACTGCAAACTTCTATGTTTTTTCCTTGGAAACACTATAGCAATGAATTGAAAAAAAAACATTTTTGAATGTTAAATGATATAAAACTTTGATATTTTTCCCTAAGAGGGCATTGAATTACCATTCCAATGATATCTTGTTTGCCTCTAGTCTCGATGAAAGAGTTATAATTTTTCAAATCGATGCCATCTAGAACCTCTGGAATTAGTGACCTCCATTATATTTAGACCATTTTGGCCCATCAAATGATTTTTAAAAAAATTTAAAATATTTTTCCTAAAAACTTCATGAAATTCACTTTCCATAAAGGTATTTTTTATTTAACAATTCTGAATAAGTCTAAAATTATTTTTCTAAATTAGCTACATCTTTTCCCCTGCATGCGCTAATAGTATTGTGCTTGACTCAACTTCAAAAATTATTTCTACCTGGAAGGCAATCTTTTGAGACTTTTGGAATATTTTTGCATTAAACCTTATCGAGTTACCTTTCCAATGGCAACTCATCTGGCTCCTAACACCTTCAAATTTGCCTAGAATAAATTCAGAAAAGGGGATAGCATGATGTTATCCCTTATTTTCAGCATTAGTCGATATTAATTGATTTTTTTTTTTGAATTCCCACTCTGAGATATTTGAATGTCTCTAAGTGGCACTGATTAGTCCCTTCAAGTCAATATGTGCATTGACCCTATAGGTTTGGCATTAGCAGTCCCCTCTATCTTTATCAATTTTTGTTTTAATTAAAATTTTTTACCAAGAATTTCTCAAAAATGCAATTTTCTCAAGAATTATTGAACCTTTATCAGAATAAATCCTTAAAGTTTATCTCTTAAAAAGCATTAGAGTTTTCATCTATAGGAATACACCAAACCCATCTTCCAAGGGGATACTCCAACCCTATCTTACGAAGGGATACTTTACCCTTACTTTTACAAATGTAATTCAAATTTCAAGAGTCAATAAAATTTTCATCTTTGAGGGATACTTTGACCCTACTTTTGAGGGGATACACCAACCCTTCAAAACTGATTAAGAAAAAAAATCATATTTGTAACCAACGTAAATTCATGGATAAAGGGGATTATATCAAAATAATGAATAGTTAAAATCGAGGAAATTGAAACCAAGTTAGGACATGGTTGGATAGGTATCAATTTCAAGCATCATGAAGAGGTTCATACCTCTTTGTACGTAACTAACTCCCAAACCTAACTGTCGAATCTTCGCACCACGTAGACCATGGAATTAATGTTTTAAGTTTCATAACCCAAAATATCCATTTTAATAGGCATCCAATCATGCCTAGCTCAAATGATCAGTGGTGATTTCAAGCGTTGGCCACTTCATCTTTGAGGGATACTTTGACCTTACTTTCAAGGGGATACACCAACCATTCAAAACTTATGAAGAAAAAAAATCATATTTGTAACCAACGTAAATTCATGGATAAAGGGGATTATATCAAAATAATGACTAGTTAAAATTGAGGAAATTGAAACCAAGTTAGGCATGGTTGGATAGATGTCGATTTCAAGCATTACGAAGAGGTTCATACCTCCTTGTACATAACCAACTTCCAAACCTAACTGTCAAATCTTCGCACCACGTAGACCATGGAATTAATGGTTTAAGTTTCATAACCCAAAATATCCATTTTAATAGGCATCCAATCATGCCTAGCTCAAATGATCGGTGGTGATTTCAAGCATCGGCCATTTCATCTTTGAGGGATACTTTAACCCTACTTTCGAGGGGATACACCAACCCTTCAAAACTTATCAAGAAAAATAATTATATTTGTAACCAACGTAAATTCATGGATAAAGGGGATTATATCAAAATAATGACTAGTTAAAATCGAGGAAATGGTTGGATAGGTATCGATTTCAAGCATCACGAAGAGGTTCATACCTCCTTGTACTTAACCAACTCCCAAACCTAACTGTCGAATCTTCGCACCACGTAGACCATGGAATTAATGTTTTAAGTTTCATAACCTAAAATATCCATTTTAATAGGCATCAAATCATGCCTAGCTTAAATGATCAGTGGTGATTTCAAGCGTCGGCCACTTTATGGTGGCCATCCAAGATCGGTTAGACAAACAATTCATCTGACGATCCCCCTTTATGGTCAAGGGCTAAGAATTCATACTTTTCACTCTCATCACATCAAGAAAAAAAAAGAAGAGTCCCAATTGAGAAGGCATTTCCCTATTGAGAAATACTTTTTAAGTCATGCTTGCTTTTTTTACGGAATGAATATTACCAACAATTAGGTTAATAAATGTACAAATAGCAATGTTCTCAAAGAAATTTAATGCTATGAAGGTACCTTCAGTTTAAAGTCCTTTATGGTTTGTAAATTATATGGTGATGGACTTTCTAAAAATCATTACCTAACCTATGTTAGATTAGTTAATTATAATGGGAATTATAGTAGACAGCAAGATGACCCTTTTTCTAATAGTTATAATCCAGGTTGGCGGAATCACCCAAAATTTTCATGGAATAATACTTAAGGGCCTTTCTCTATAAATAAGCAAGCATTCCATCCTGGGTTTCCTCATCAAACTTAAACTCCTGTTCAAGAAAAAATATCATTGGAAGAGATGTTATTTTAGTTTATTAAGAAAATCGATGCTCTCGTTCAAAATCAAGTAGAATCTCTTAGACAAACTCAAGCTCTGGTTTAGGATCAAGCAAAATCTCTTAAGAGAATTGAAGCTTTTGTTCAGAAAAAGAAAGCATCATTGAGGAAGCTTGAGATGTAAGTGGCCTACCTTGTGAATGCCATCAATAATCGTCATATGGATCCTCTTTTAAGTGATACCAAGCCTAACTCAAGAAGAGATAGGAAAGTGTGATGTAATGCCATCACACTTAGGAGACCAAAAGAGGTTGAAAACTGTAGCAAGAAGCAAGATGAATCAACCAAACCAGCTGAAGAAGAAGATAAAAGTAAGAAGCAAAAACAAAAAAAAAAAGAAAAAGCCACTTCTAGGCTACCTACCACCACTATTTCCTTAATGTGCTCAAAAATAAAAACTTGATAATCAATTCTAAAAGTTTCTTGAGGAATTTAAAAAGCTCCATGTTAATATAACTTTGGCGAATCTTTAGAACAAATGCCAAAATATATCAAGTTTATGAAAGCAATCTAATTAAAAAAGAAAAATTGGGTGAGTTCAAGATAATTGCACTTATTGAAGAGTGTAGCACCATCTTTTAAAAGAAATTGCCACCAAAGTTCAACCAAAAACTTCACTATTCCATTCATTAGGTAATAAATTCTTTGGTAAGAGCTAGTATAAATTTAATGTCTTTTTCTATCTATCAAAAGCTTGGTTTAGGGGAGGTAAAACCCATTACGGTTACATTATAATTAGCTGATAGATCATGCACTCATTCAAGAGGCATTATGGAAGATATGCTTGTGAAGATTGATGAATTCATTTTTCTTACTAACTTCATTATAATTGACATAAAGAAAGACAGTGAAATTCCAATCATTCTTGGGAGACCATTCTTAGCTACCGATAGAACTCTCATTGATATACAAAAGGGAAAACTTACAATGAGAGTTCAAGACCAAGCGGTAACTTTTAAAGTTTTTAAAACTATTAATTATCCTAATGGCTCTAAAGAATGTTTATCAATTAATGTTGTGGAAGATGCATCCAAAAGGTTAATGAATGACTCAAAATTTTCGAGGAGAGGTCTAGATAGGAATAGTATAAAGGACAATTCAAGCCAATTAAGATGGCAAAGAAATGTCAAAAGAAGAAGCTCAAGGGAAAAAAATAGTAACTCATGCAGTATTAAGGAGGCCAAAGTGGTCATAAATAGTCATCAATCAATTTAGCCAACCCAAAATAATAATAGAGATAATCCAATCAAAGACTATAAATCAAGGGCCTCTTGGGAGGCAACCCAAGCTTCTTAAACTTTTCTTTCCTTAATTTTAGAATTTTATTAGTTTTTTTATAACTAACAATTTTTAATTTATTTTTTTATAAGTTCTTTATAAAAAATCAGGATGCTGCAGTGCCAAAGCAGTGGCGTTACGACATTGCACCTTAAAAAAATTTCTTCATGGTGCTCTAGTAAGGGCACTATGGTGCCCAGATACTTCGAAGGCCAATGCTACAACATTAACCACCCTAAACCTATTTTTTAAACTTGTCTATTTCATGTTTTTTTTCTTTTTCAAATCCTAAATTTTATTTTAATTTTATTTT
>JBBYHM010000018.1:13614333-13654827 GCA_038381775.1 Adansonia rubrostipa | reverse complement strand
GATATAATATAATAATAGATATAACAATAAAATAAATAATATAGAAATATAGATTTATAAATCAAAATATATTAATATAATTTTATATTAATATTAATATTAGTAATAATTACTTAAAATGAATATTAATAACATTAATAACAACTTATATAAACTTGGGTAGAATATATTGTTTGTTTTCAATGGAAGATACAATATTCTAAAAAAAAAAGAACAGAAAAGAAGTTACTATTCAAAGAAAAAAATATGTAAACACTGGTCTCCATCTACAAGAAATTAAAATCAGTAGTAATATTCATTAATATATTATCAATCAGTGTGTTTGAATATCTACAAACTATAGATGCAGCCAATGTATGAAAATTTCATTGGTATGTACTTCCACTAAAACTTCATCCTCTTTTTTATTATTAATAACAAGCATTAATGTAAATAAATTTATTGTCAGATTCGAGACTTTGGGAGTCATTGACAAAACCATATGCTATATATATATATATATATATATTAATTATTCATAATTTTGGTATTTGCAAAAGTATAAAAAGTAAATGAAAGGATTCAAAGTATTTAATTATATCTCTTTTTGCTCACTTTCTTTGAGAGTCATTAAAAAAAAAATTAACAATGCTTGCAACCACAAAGAAGGAAATATTTTTTTTTACCCAAAAAAATGCTTTTATTCAATAAAAAACAAAATTCTGGAATTCAAAGTAAGAAAAATTGAGAAGAAATGTATAAATAAAAGATAATTATATAGTACATTGACGGTGAATTTTTTTAACTCTACAAATGGAGTTAAGAAACTACCGTATATTTCATTTATTTATTTTTTAAATATATAATAAGAATATATGGTAACTTTTTAATCTCACTCATAAAATTAAAAAACTCCACTATAAGTGTACGTGATAATAATCCGTAAATAAATAGAGTATAAAGAGGTAAAAAAAAGTGAACAAAAGAGAATAATACCAATTATTAAAACATCTATGAAAACAAAATAAATAGCATCAAACTTGTTGATCAATAAATTGTAATTTTAGTAGTGGATAGTGATCGAAAAATTAAATGGAACTGTCATAAAAAGGTTAATAGAATTGCCTAAACAAAGTTTAACCTAATCACATCTAAACTGATAGAAAGGTTTTTTTGAGCGTAGCCTCCCTATTTCTAATAAGAACTAGAGAGATTTCTATAAACTTAATAATCTATGCAAAGTAATTATAACGAGTTATTAATTATTTAATTATATAACATTTTTATTTTGGAAACTCTACATTTCATATTTTATAAAATTCTTTTGAAGTAAATTATGATTGAAAATGTGTGTTATTGCTAATACTTATGAATGAATTATCAAAAATATGTCTACAATTAATTAGGCTTTTTATTTTTGGCTTTTAATATTTGGATTTATTTGAGAGTTGAATTGCAAGATGTGAGCAAGAATATTGGATATTATGTAAAGAAACATACTTAACTAATTTAGTCAAAATATTATTTATTAAATTAAAGAAAGTGTATCGAATCAAATCAAATTTATCAATTAAAGGACATGTAACATTTATTTAAGACACTATTCAACATAACAAGATTCAATTTGCAAGAATCAAATAATAATAATAATAATAATAATAATAATAATTTTGAATTATATAATAATATTTTTATAATGAACATCTTTTAAGTTTTGGATACCTATACTAATTATAAAAGAGCTGGTTGAGTTTGATGTTGACACCAATTTAATTGGTGAATTTATTTAAAAACCTAATCAAAACAATATTGTTAATAAAGGTGGTAAAATAAACTCAAACTCAAACTCAAACTCAAATCCGAACCCGAATACCTACTCGAAAAAACCCAAGCCTGAACTTGATCAGGGAAAAAATTAAAAACCCTAATGTGAAAAAACTTGAACTTAAATTTAATACTAAAAATAAAAATAATCAAATTATAATTAAATAATATTTTATAAAGTAAAAGCTTTAATTATAAATTTTATTAATTTTTTAATAATAAAATTTTTAACAAATTGATTTTATATGACAAATTAATTTTGAATAATTTTGGTGTTAACAAATATTAGTTTTAATATATAAATATAATTAAAATTTTTTTATAATCTTACTTACAAAATTAGTACTTTTTATCACTAATCAGTAGTGTTACATGTGAATTTCAGTTACTTCATAAATTTTTAAACATATAATTTTATATTTTAGAAACAAATAAAATTAATAAAGTGTTCACCGAATTTCTTATTAGCATATAAAGTTTGTTACAAGTACAAATTGTACCAAATTAATATAAAATTTATCTTTTTAGTGTCATGTAGAATTAAAATTATTAAAACAAAGAAATTTAATGTAAGGTTTAACTCTTTTTTATTGATAACATAAATTTATTTGCTTTTTACCATTAATGAAAATTAGGTTTTTAAAAATAAAGAAAGTTAATGCAAACCTTAATTCTTTTTTATTTATTATAAAATAAACTTATTTAAAAAAAGTAAACTAAATGATTAATTATAAATTTGATATATAAATCTTATTAGTAGTAAAAAAATTTACAATAGTGATTTAAAATTTGAGTAAGTAAATTTATTTATTTATTGAAGTTAATGAAAAAAATTAAAACCTTGAAAATAAAGTAATTTAATGTCAACTTTAATTAATTGTTATAAAATAAATTTATTTAACAAATTTTTAATGAAACTAAAGTTCTTACTTATAAATTAGATAAATCTTATTAATAGGAAAACATTTAGTTTTAATAAAAAATTTTGTTTCAAGTTAAGATTTGATCATGATATTAAAAAATTATGCAATAATCAAATAGTAATACTTCCCTTTTTAATTGTCTTACCAACTCTTAAATCATAATCTTATGCTTTTATTTTTTCTTTAAATATAATTATTTGTCTATTTTGATTTAATTATTAGCATTTACAATTATATTTATATGTATGGATAATATAAATTATAATGTACTTATATGTCAAAATTTGAATTCATCAAATCGATTATTTTAAATATTAGTGCCATTAACTTATAATATATCATATTTTTATAATAAATTATTTAACAAATTAATTTTATATCTTTTTAATGCTAACAAATATTGGTTTAAATATATAAATATAATTAAAGATATCTTATTTTAACAAAAGTTAATTTTAAAATAATAATGAATTAATAATTTATCTTTTAGATGTAAATATTTAAATTACAGAAAAATTATTGTATCAAATAATAAAATAAAATGATGTAGAAAATAATCAAACACAAATCGAACCTAAACTCGAGCCCCAAATAGTTTGAACCCAAAATAACTTAAACTCAAAATAGCTCGAACTCAAAATAGTTTGAACTTGAAATAACCAAAACTTAAAAAAAATTCAAACCCGAAATAACCTGACTTGAACATGCCCAATTACTATCTCTAAATATTAATATTAGTTATGTAATTTTCTATTTGAAAAAACTAACAACGTATAAGAAAAACTACCCATTTTATTTCTAATAATAAGTTACTCCATTTATCACAAACTATCAAATTTAATTTTTTAAAAACATATTTTCATTCTATTTATTATATTTCTTCACCGTAAATGTTTTTAGTTTATTATCAAAGTCTTTTAAATTTTAATTTACGTATTATTAGGGTGATATTTAGTGTAGATGAACATTAGTTCTTACAAATATACACGAATATTAAAACTCTCTTTAGACAAGCGAAGTTAATTTGGGATTTTTTAATAACTGAAAGACATAAAGCCAACTTCTCCAAAATAATAATAATAAAAAATCCAACTAGGCTTGCAGGCTTTGTGAATTTGTGGAGAAATAAATCCCTGGACTTCTTCCCACAAAAAAAAATAAATTCACTCGATATCTTTCGGCCATTATCCCTTGAGTTTAGAAAGGTAGGAACCATATATCTTTTTTCCCCCCTCTTTATCTCACTATAAACAAGTCAGGTTTTATTAGTGCATCCTACTTAATTTCTTAAATGGATATTATCATTTAATAGACTTTGGCATACTTTGTAGGTGAGTGAAATACTAAAAATTTAATTTGTTAATATTGGAAAATATAAATAATTCAAATTTTAAATAAAAAAATTAGAAAGTAACTTAAACTTGCACATACAATTTTTTAATAATAAATAAAGTAAAAGTGTTGTTTTAAAAATGAGTGAACTTAAAAATAATAATTTTAAACAAAATGAAAGACTAATATGTCCTATTATTTAATATTTTTATGTAATATTTTAATTAAATTAATGTTATTTAATTCTTAATATTATATTTAATTAAGTTTTATAAAATACTATAGATATTTTTATGTAGATGCACCAAACAGTGCTTATCCGCTTTATTTGAACGCCATTGACAAATTAATCTTATCCTTTAGATTGTCTTTAAGTAGTCAATTAGTCTTTGTTTATACATAAAACAGAAGAGACTTAAACAACAATTAACGAAGTATAAATAAGGGGTTGACTTTAATTATCATCACGAAAGCAAAGTTTAAAACAAACCAAAAGTTTGTCTCGAGGAAATCCAATTCGAATAAATACACTCTCGCTTTTGGTCAAACAGAATCTGACATTGGGCCATCATTGGGTCCCACAAATTACTATTCCCTGGTTTACTTTTTCTAAATTTTGCAGAGCAAACAAAACATGTCCATAAATATATTATTTTTATTTTAATATTATTATATATTGATATTAGTTTATTTTAATATATTATTTTATATTTATTAAATTTTAAATATTTTTAATATATATAAAAATATTTTTAAATATAAAATAAATAAAATTAAATAAATTTTATATATTAAATATTTATTAAATATATTTAAAGATCTAAAAAAATTTATTAAATATAAAAAGATTAATATCAAGTGCTATCATGTCAATTATTATTATTATATACGATTGTGATAGTGCATTGAATCAATTATAATTTTAAGTTGCGCAGGTTCTATGAAAATATTACATGAAATTTTTATTTTCTTGTAGTGGAATCTTATATAATTTAGTGTTATAATTGGATAATTGTATGATTATAGTAAAACTAAATCTCGGTGAAATGCATCCATTTGGGTGCGTAGGGTACTATTTCCCTTTCTAAGAGTTCTCTCCCTCTTTTCGTGAGGCATTTTTCAAGCATTTTTGACGAAAATTATCTTGTTTTTCTTTTAATTACCGTTATTTTTTTCTTTCGGATATTCTTAAATGTTTTATTGGCATTCTGATGCCATTGTTTTGGAAAAAATTAGGAATGGAGGGAAACTTTTCTTGCTTTGGAAAAGAAAGATGGAGGGGGTGGTAAGGTAGAGTTTGTGATGGACGGTAAGGTTATTTTTGATCAAGTAATCAGTAGGGGCCATGAAGAATATTTAGAGGAAGGCATGGTCGAAGATTAGGTTGGGCAATATTGCTAATGCTAAGGAGGTCTTTATAAGAGGATGAAATGCAACTACTTCTAATGGAGAGTTCATGGTCTGCTATGGGACAACTAGTTAAAATACAACAATGGGATTCAAGTCGAGCGTTTAAAGGATTTAGATTTCTGAAAGGTTAGCTTCTGGATTTAGGTTCATGTATAGACAAGGGATTTATTAACAAAGATGAATGCATAGAGAATCGTGGAAGTCTGAGAATGGTTCAAGCAGTGGAGAATACGATACCTAATGTAGGTTTGATGCATACCCTTCTTCATTTTAGACTGAAGGTAAATTTGCAAGATCTATGAAAGATGGTTTCCAGACTCTAAGACTAAGCGGAGGTAAGAGGTGGATATCACTAAAATACAGTTTTCAGACTTTTGCTATAATTATGGGAAATTAGGCACTTTAAGGACACGTGTGAAGAAGAACAACGATGGTACTCTTAAGTTCATCTATGCCAACGTTTGGACCATGGTTGAAAGCGGGATTTGCAAGAAAATTAGCTAAAGAAGTAGTGTCTACGGTGGAATCTTGAGAGAGAGGCAAGTGACTAAACAAAAATCATTATGGCGAGTGGATTGAAAAGATAGTAAAAATTTGGAGCTCAAAATTTTTGTGATGTTGGGACTAACAAAGATCATAACTGCGATAACAATCTGCAGGAAAAGAATCTATGTTACAAGGAGAATGTCGAGCCGAAAGAGTTTGGAGTTTGCCAATTGTTGCAGGAAAGTGTTTATTGGATATGGCCTTATGATGCCAACAGAAAACGGTGTTGAAGTCCATAAAAACCTTTAAGCCCAATAAAAAGAAAATAGGACTCATGTAGTAAAGGAGTTCTCACCGAATGGTGGCTTGAGAAGACTCTACGAGCTATTGGTAATGCTGGAACGACTCGTTGTTTGAGTGTTAAATTCTGAAAAAGTCAAACGCTAGTGAGAAGAGAAGGGAATTTGGAGAAGCCTATGGAGAAGATGGGCAAGCAAGAGATTTCAAGTGAACATCCTTAGTCTTAGTTGACCTTCCGCAAAAGAAGATTCCCCTAAGAAATTCAAGAATGGACAATAGTGAGTCTCAAAGATGAACAACATAGAAAAAAGCAATTTGGTGCCATTATTTTTCAAGAAGGTTTTGACTGAGTAGGTTCTTCAAGAAGTGGATATTTCATGTCATAATGAAGGTTTTTATTTATTTATTTTTTTTACTGTGGGTTTTTGTGGTTGCACTGCAATAGCCACCCATGTTCTATGAATGCTATAATGTGGAATTATCGAAGATTAGTGTAGTCTTTGATGGTTAAGGAGTATAGGGAGTACAATTAGAAGTGTAAGCCCTATGTCTTATTCCTATCTAAAACTAGGATGAAAGAAAAATTAGAAGTATAAGCCTTATGTATTATTCCTATCTAAAACTAGAATGAAAGAAAATAAAGTGAAAAAGATAAAGTTAAAAGTTTCTTACTGGTGCGTGTACTAGGCCATAAGATTTGTTTGGTGGATTAGTGCTTTGCTATAGTTGAAAATTCTATCTATTAGTAAAAATGTTATTCATAAAAAGGTGGTGGATAGCTAAGAGAAGAATGAATGTTTCATTTCATTTGTCTATGCTTTTCCAATCTTAGACGGTAACCGTTTTTCGGGGGTGTTTTAAGGGAAGTAGCAAGGTCAATCTCTTTTCCATTGGTGATGAGTGGATTTTTCAATGAAATTATGTCTGATGAGGAGAAAGAAGAAGGATCGCCTCAGGAGAAGCTATGTTTGGCCGCTTTCAATGACATGATTTTCTTTTTTATGGCAATTGCTAGATATGGGTTTTAAGGGGCAAGGATTCACTTGGAATAATCATAGGGATGAAAGGGGGTAATATCAAGAAAGAATTGATAGAGCTTTGGTCAATTTTAATTTGAGAGCTCTGCTTGGAAAGCTCAATTAACCTTCGTACAACAAGGTCGATCAATCCTCTATTTTATTAGTGTTTGACTTCGTTGAAAAAATGTCTGCAAGATTTTTTTCAAATTTGAGCCATAATGGACTACTTTTGAGGAGTGCAAGAAAATTATTAAAGAAGGATGGAAGGAACAGAACTTTGATTCTCGGTTGCTTGAGGTGGTTCGAAGGCTAAACAAGTGTAAAAGTTTCCGATTAAATGGAATAAAAGAGTGGTGTAAACAAGTTATTTCAGAAATTGTCCATGATCCATGATCCGAAGTTTTCAGCAGAAGTTTTCAACAAATTACTTCGTTGGTTTATTTTCAAGTGGAGGAATTAGAGGAAGATTTGTGTCTTTTTAAGAAGGTTATATAAGACAGAATGAATGACGTCATGTTTAAAAAAGCAACTGCTGAAGAGATTAAAAAAGTTGCTTATGGTTTAGGTGAATTAAAAGCTCCTATACCTGATGGATTCTGTAGTATTTTCTACCAACATGATTGGAAGGTAGTAGGGGAGTTGGTTACCAACATTGCAGAGAGTTTCAAGAAACTAGCTTTTTGCCAATGCAGATTAACAAATTAATAAGACGTGCTTATCCCAAATGTTGCAACTCCTAAAGAGGTGTCTTATTACTGACCAATTAGTTTATGTAATTATGTGCATAGGTAAACTGAAAGACCTAGTTAACAAACTGGAAGTTTTTCTGACTGAGGTGATTACTCCAAATCAATGTGCATTTCTGCCTAAAAGGCAAATACAAGATAATATTCTAATTGCACATGAAGCCTTTTATCATTTGAATTTGAAGAGAGAAATAAATAATGTTGAGGTAGGAATGAAGGACTTGAATAAAGCCTACAGCAAAGTTGAATAACACTTTTGTCGCAAGAGGTTATGCTATGGATGGGAAGGTCGATGAAGCTAGTTACAGATTGTGTGACTATAGTTTCATATTCCCTTATGATCAATGGTAGATTATCGAAGCCTTTTCATCTTTCAAGGGGATTAAGAAAAGATAAGCCTTCTTGTCTTTAATCTTTTCTTGTTTGTTCAGATGTGTTGTCCTGGATGGTTTCTAATGCTGTGGAAAGTGAAATTAAGGGAATTAAATTGCAACCAAAATGGCTAGTGTTATCATATTTGTTCTTAAAAGTAGACCTATATAATTGTCAAAAGATAGGCATATTAGAAGTTTTTGCTTTTCTTTAGTATAAATTGTCAAGATGAGGGTGAATTGAAATTGTAGTAGGTCTTCAATATTACTTCTATTAAAGATTCTAGTAAATATCTTCGTTTGCCATCTAATATGGGGAAGTCTGAAAGAGAAGCTTTTGGTTTTACGAATGAAAGATTCTTGAAAAATGTTAAAGGCTAAAAGGAAAATTTACTCTCTCGGGTAGACAAAGAAATGTTGATTAAAGTTGTTGCTTGTGTAGTGCCTTATTATTCTATGAGTTACTTTTTTATTCCTAAAACCTTTTCTATGGATCTAGAAACTTGAATATGTAGTTTTTGGTGGAGGAAGATGAAGATAAGAGAGATTCATTAACATAGTTTGCAGAAGTTAACCAAGGCAAATCAAGATAAAGGTATGAATTTTTTTTTTCTTTTTAAGAATTTTAGCTTCTATAATACTTACTTTCTAAACAATGTTGGACAATTAGTAGAATCTTGATGCCTTTTTGATAAAAATTTTAATATCCGTTTGTTTCACAAGGAATGTTTTGCACTTTTCAGTGTTCTTTTCATGAAAATTAGTTTGGTTAACAGAAAATAAACTTCAAGTCAACTAAAATGAACCTATTTTCCGAAAGTTGAAGCAAAATAAAAAATATTGATCCCCTAAGTGTGGGGATTGATCCCTTCTTGAATCAAAGTAAAAAAGGATTGATCTTCTACATATAGGGATATATTCCCTAAGAACAGAAGATAAAGCAATGACAAAAAAAAAATCGATACCGTAAGTGTAGAGATCAATCTTTTTTACATTAGTTTAGATTTTCTAGGAAAACAACCAATAGACAAAAAATATTTTACATTAAATCATCCAAACAATAGAAACTATCAACTTTTCCCAAAAAATAAGTATGTTTTTCATAAATTTTTTTTTCTAAAGCAATCGCAAAGCAAATAAAGGTGAGCTCTATTTTAAGACAACTAAATTTGTAGAGACATGTTGAAGAGTAAGGCCTTTTCGGGTTAGAGTAGTCTCTTACAACGAAGGCAACTCTTGACAATGGTATACTATGGCAAGATTTTTCAAGGGACAATATTGATTTATGGGAACATATCTTGATCCGTAAGTTTAGAGATAAGGGGCTAGAGTATAAATCTCTAGAAGAAGAAAACATTACTAGGAGGGTAAAGGAGATTATTGACCAATAATAAAAAAATCTAGGTTTTGGATGATATACGGCGTTAAATCTCTGAAATTGAAGTGGTATTGTTGAAGTTGCTAGTAATGAAATTGGAGATATTGACAGATGTATTAGGAGCAAAGAAATAAGTGGGAAATTTTTGTTATAATCTGCCTATCATCCTTTTAAGGAGATAAGATGATATAATGATAATGCAACCCTTTTTATCTTTTTCTGTTGTTCCAAAAAAACAAAAATTTTGCAAAGTTATGTGGATAATTTCTTATTGAAGATTAAAATTTTTTTAGAAAGTAGGAAGGAACATTACGCATGCTCTTGAAGCTCTTTATAAAAAGAAATATATTATTAACCAAAATGTAGTTTCTACGAAGAGCAAATAGAGATCATTAATGATTTTCTCATGTTGTGTCCTTGGACTACACCAATGTGGTTAAGTGCTTGTGTTATGATGCTTATTGATAGTGAAAGTGTCGTCACATTTGTTTGGATAAGTATGAAGGGAACTCTTTCCTAGTAAAGTCCGGCCTCATGCATATGTTAGATTTCAAAAATCAACAAAATATCAAGAATAAAGCAACGAAAATAGTAATAAAAGAAAAAGGCAGGCTTTCTTATGGATTTTTAGGGAGTGACTTACATGTAGTTAACATTAAAATTTTCTATCAAGATTCAGACATCCATATGTTAGAAGGTTACCTTGAATTTTAGATGTCAAAATCTAAAATAAATCAACCTTAGGAATCTTGAAAGAAATCGCTAGGCTTCCTGTAGGGTTTCTTGAAGACAACGAGTAGCATACCTCTCCTACCTTTAATGTTTATCCATACAGGTGAGTGTTGAAACCTTCTGAAGTCTTGGTGGTTCTCTAATGCTAACTAGAAGGGTAGCAAACCTTAACCAAAAGATAATCTTTCTTATTTTAACAATCAAGAACCAAGAAATATTCAAGGATGAATGTGGCACAAAAAAAAGAACATAAATAAAGGAATAGGTGGCGACAAACCCTAAGTTATTTTGTAACCCTTCCAAATATTTTTCTCTCAAATTATGTCAAAAAGAAAACTCTAATTTTTCTATCCTAACAAGTCTTTATATAATAGCTTAATCTTAGCCTTAGCTTGACTTAGGATGGAAGAGTTTTAACCTAATCAAAATTCTTAAATCAAGTGAAACTTTTTTCCTTGTTTTAGTTGTTCAAATTTCACCATCCTAGTTTCGCAAACTTTATGGTCAACCTTCCTTCTTATCCCTTGGTCGAAATATCCAACAAAATTAGGCCAAAGAAATCAGCCCAACAACCCTGTGCTATAAGCATGGGTTTGGTGCAATGCAGGATTTTAGGTTAGTCTTATGTTTCCACGAATTTAATCCAATAATTTAATTTTTTATTTAAATAAATAAATAAACATTATTTGTTTAATAAATATAATTATCAAATAATTAAAAAAATTAAATAAGTAAATTGGAAACACAAATTAGCTATATACATACATCTGTATAGATTTTATCACCATAAAATCTTTAAATCAATTAAATCTATTTTAACTTGATTATAATATTATTTAACTTTAATTATCAAATAATTAGTATTACAATAATATTATGAGGGATTTAGTTCAAGACATGTGATAGAAAAATTTGATTCACAATCAAATCCCTACTCTAGTAGAAATCCTATTTCAACTAAGACAAGGTTTTTCCACCTTAATGTAACATGTACTAATTAGACATTGTCCTAATAAGACAATCTTATTTTTAATGCCTTAATTAGATAGCATAAAATCTAGATTTCGCAAATCTATTTTTGTCTCAACTTTATTAAACCATTCAATTAAGTCATCCATTCAAATCATCTTTTATTTAATCAAGTCATATTTAATTAAATCCAAGATTTAATCTAACAAATCTACCTTCTTGTATTTGACCCATTAGGTTCCTAATATAAATAATCTTATTAATCATGTTCATAGATCAAGAGTCGGATCTAGCAACCCATCATGACCACCCAAATGTTGAAGATGTTAGTGTGACCTTAAAGAAACCTTTCAGTAACCAGCCTCTCAGAGTAATACGATCCTTTTATCATATATCCTTGGTAGAAGGTGAGAATGGTGCAATGCCTACTCAAACTTCTATCCATATTAGTTCTTGCAACTTATGGTTAAGGGTCATGGAGCTTTGAGGAACTATTCCTTACAACCCATTATGCTTTCGCTAAAGACTTTAATCTAATTAACCATGGTTGAAAAGACTCAAATATGTCTCCAATGTCATTAAAGTGGTGAATCCTCTCTAAATCACTCATTCATCCACCATATGATTTATGTTATAGCTAAAACTATTTAACCTTAAGCATCCATTTATTGTGGACCCGTTTATGATGGAATCAAAGCATAACACTCTTCATACGAGATTCTCTAGTATCATAAGTCAAAGGACTATTATACACTGCTGTCACATGAGAACATATTCCATAGACACCTAAGTGACTTATACCAAATGGAGTTCTTATTTGGGCTATGTTTACTAGTTTCTACAAAACAAGCACCTGTATGCTATCTCTAACTATCTTGTATACTTTAACCTCTATAAGATCAAAGGGTTACGTGCATCCAATGCATAAAAGCTTAGCATATACCGGTCTTTATGCGTTGCTAATGCCCCGTCTTGACAATATGATGATTAGAAACATTTTTAGAAACACGGCTTTGATGCCTTATCGACGTAATAGTTTACTAACTTTGTAAGGCCATTGTGTTTCAAAGGCTTCATCTACTTTGTGTTTGCATAAGTCTCAATCATGCCATTAACATGAAGAAAAACCTATGTTACTTTAAGCTTTATAACATGTATAATGTTATTTGACAATGTATCCTATGTTCCAATTCGATTGGTTCAAGGGCATACACCAACATCTTTCACTTTCGCTTAAAGAAATCGTATTACTCTATGTGGAGCATATGTCTAATTCAGTAGTGGTAATCTTTATTAGCAAGTCATCAAACTGTTTGGACCTCAATGAGACTGTGATTCCATTCATATGGCTCAGTTATCGTATATAACTATAGCAATCAATTTATTAGCTCGATAGCTAATGATCTAAAACAAATCATTTTAGAAGCCATAAGAAAACAATTTGTTTGATGGCTTTTGTATATAAATATGTAGTCTTTCTAGTTGAAACTCTTCTCAGTATTACATCTAAGTAGTATGTCTTTTGATTGTCACTTATTCATGAATATTAACCTTTAATATCTTATGGATGCTACCACTAAATCTTGCATTTGCAAGATTCTTGCAGGGAATGTAATTCAAAACTCTTTTCGAATTCAGTTTGATCTGGGCCTTAACATATCAAGCATAAGTTAATTCTGTATGAATGAAGTGATAGGCCAAGTTGTAGAACAATTCTACCATGATTTATTAAAAGAGGAAATAGTATGACATTTATATGTCAGCATAAATAGACTTATGTTCATAACTTATTTTTAAAATAATATTGTCATATTTGGCCCATAATTATTGAAAATGGAATATCTAAATATCCAATAATAAATCAAAAAAGTTTCATAAACTTTTCTAGATGGATTGGCAAGCCTTATCTGTATCAATTGGGTTGCTACTTCCATGTTAGCTGATCATTATTTCTTAATACAGTTACAAGTTTATGTTTAAGAATATAGAGGCCATGATAAAAAATAAATTCTATGATATCCCAAAATAAATAATGTTGTAAACATTAAGAACATAGGTTTTGATCAATATCTTTGAAATTGCCTTTTTCATGGTTTATCTTCACTCTCATTTTATTTAGTTCTTGCAGTATGTTACACGTTTTTAAATGCCAACATCTAGGTAACATATACCAATAGAAGTGAATAAATCTCAAATCGCATCTTTCTGTAAAACTTCTATAAGCTTTATACTTTGATCACATCAAGGTATTCCTTGCAATCTTTACTTTAATCCAGCTCTTCATATGTATGGCTTGTTTCTTTAACATTTCATTTGTCTTTCTTCATAAGAAAGTATAATGATAATACATGGATCACAATCCTTGAAACATTTAATGTGCATAAATTTTGAAATATATCCTATCATATCAGACTTATTTAGGTTACCTTCTGACATCTTGCTTGGGAACAATTCCTTAGAGATGTCAAACTTCTCATCGTGATTATCCTTATTGAACTATTCAATAAAGTTTTGAATGCTTTCAAGAATATTGATTGCCACTTTCCCTTTTTGGAGTTTAGCTGCTCAACTAGTTATCATCGCAATGTGGCTAGATCAAGGTTATCTATATGAACTTGATAAGCTACCTCAAAACTAGTGGACTTTTCTTGGAAATGCCATTCAATCTTAATACTATGAGACTAGATAATGGAGTTTGGCCTAGTCAACTTATCATAATCAAGTATGCTACACAGTGACAAGTTAGTGTCATACTTCTTGTTTATATCTTATATGGATTCAGAACATATTTATTGTTAATAACATGCATAAGATAATCATTCAGTTAGCTTTTAAAACTTGAATGATTGTTCTTCATTATTTTTACTTCATTATAGCCCTTGACTATAATGCAAGGAGTTCAACATTTGAATCTTTTTAATAAGGCAGAATCCTTTCATCCTTACATAACCATGAGCGACTCGACAAATCATGCAAGAACTAATTGAGTAGTTAACTTAATTTACCAATTGCATCTCTATGCAAGTCCTAGATTAGTTAGGTTTTAACTCTTTACCTAAATACATCTTATGTATTTCACCTAACCATCACCTTAATGTCACCTGGTCAAGTGCGATGCATTCGAACTAAGCAACACTAGTTAAGTAAGACCTACTACTCATAACTCATGCCGTTTGGGCGAAAAAGAACTTGAGCGACTCAACAAATCACCCTTGGCCAAAACTTAGGTATCTTGTTATGAATAATGGAAAGAATCTAATCATGCTGAGGCATAGACTCAATATATTGGGAGGGATTTTTTAAATTGATTATTATTTATTTAAGTCTCATTGATTTGCTTTAGATTGCATTGGCATTTATTTCGGATGCAAACATATCATATATGTATATATATAAACATAAAAATAAATTTATCACATGCAATCTACTAGGATGATTACAGATTTTCATCTAAATTAGTTTCCTTGAGCCCTTAGGAAACTAGATGGTCAATTTCCTAAGGGTACCTTTTGCATATTATTTAAGTCTTCATGGTAATCTCCTTAGACTTCATCTTGATGTCATCTCTTTTACATTTTGGAGTACATAAATTCCCTAATACTAACCAAATCCTAGGTCTCTAACTATGTAAAAATTATAAGAGTTTGAAGGATCCTCGAATTATATTTGAGGGGAGTAAGGTAAGAAAAGAATTTTATAGCCTCGAATAATAAAGAGAAAATGCAGGTGGACGCTATTTATAAAAATAAATACCAAAATAAATACCACAACCTATTCATACTGCAGTCTACATCTATAACCATCCTTCATGCTTTCACAAATATAGCATAATAATAATGATTAGGTAATATTACATGATAATCACATATATGCAACGCATTTATAAACAAATTTATGACATTTAATAATTCATCTACAAGAATTGGCCATAGTGATTAAACACATTTAGTCTTATTTCTAATTTTTAGGAAACTAATCTTAAATCAGACTTATACCTAAGCTTTAAGTGATCTGTCTCAACAAGGACAAATACTTTCATTTGCTACTTAAATTAGGTTTCCAAAATTAACATGTTTAAAGAATTAAAACTAAAGTAACCTATTTAATTAAATAATTTAAGAAAACAAGTTTCCAAATCTTGGTTCTTTTGAAACATGTTTATTTAAAGAATCCTAATTGAATTGAAACTTTATAAATATTTCTAACTGCTAGAAACCAAGTTCTATTAGATAACTCTTTATCTAACCTAACTTAAATTTATTCCATAATTTAAGGAATTTTACTCCCACTAGAACACTAACTTAAAAAAAAGTAAGACTCTAGCAAGTAGTGCCCTCAGTTTTGGCAATTTTTTTGACCATACCAATAACCTTTGACAGCCACCCTGAGTTGATGTTTAAAGGCTATTTTTGTTAATCTAAGCCCTACAAGCCAATCGTTGATGCTTATAAGGCATCAGCATTTAGTGATTTTATGTAATCAAACGTTATATTTTTATTAATGTTGTAAAGGTTTTCTTGTAATTGTATAATTGTTATAAACAACTTATGTAGATAAAGCCCATGAAACATATTGGCCTTATAAGATAATTGTAAAAAGTTACAATTATGAGATCCTTTACATCAAAGTTATGTTTCTAAAATGTTCCTAGTCATCATATTATCAAGACAGGCTAGATATGTAAGCCTCCATACATAAGATGTATGCAATGATCTCACAAGTTGAAGTATAAAGATACTTGGGGGCATCATATGGGTGCTTGTTATAGTTACAAGTTCACTGAACTTGACCCACTATAAAAGTTCCAGTTGGTATTTCACTTAAGTGTCTATGGAAATACTCTAATGTGTCAGTAGTGTAAGTGATCCTTAGACTTGTGACGCCAAGTCACCTCGTATGAGGAGTGTTATGCTTTAATTCCATCACAAACGAGTTCACAATAGATGAATGCTTACGGTAGGTGGTTTTGGGTATGACATGAATCATATGGTAGTTGAATGAGTGGTCTATAAAGGATTCATCACCTAAGTGATATGAAAGGACATATCTTACATGTACCTAGTCTGTGTTAACTCAAAGTTCTTAGCCAAGGCAATATTGATTATGGAGTTAACGCATAAGGTTTGCATTCTAGTATGGAATGGGTTGAGAATAGACACCGAATCACGCTGCTCTTGCTATTTTTGGGATATATGATGAAAGGATATTTATTACACTAAGCTATTAAAAACTGAAGGGCTTGTCAAAACTATATTGACATTCCCTGCATGGTAAGTGACCATAATGCATTAATAGATGCCAATCTAGTCTACAAATATAAAATATTCTTAATTAGGCTATTTTTATATTCATTTCCAATATGATGGGGCCTAATGGGTCACACACATAAGGGTGATTAGTAGAAACTAAATTGAGATTAGGTTTATATGTCTAATACAAGTAATAATTATTTAGGGCCAATTTAAATAAGTTTATATGGGCCAAATGCAAAATTTTAATTTCTTAAGAATTAAAATTTAAAACCCTAGACCATATAAACCCATGTTTGTCATCCTATATACCCTAAAGAAGGCTTGAAAAATAGGCCTAAAGGATCAAAATTAAGTGGATTGAGTTTTCACTAGAAATTCTAAGGGGTGGTGGTGCAATCTTACTTATTAAAGAGGAAAATTGTTTTATTTTGCTTTTTGGATTATAAAATCAAAGTCTTCCCATGTCAAGGGAAGATTTATTAAAATCTAAGTTGCTAGCATGCCTCTTGGCATCAAAGTCTCTTCTTTGTTGAAGGTTTTTCGAGTCACCTATGTGGGTAATCATTACAGGTTGGATGCTTGGACAATTTTCTTTTACAACAACTGGGCTTGATGTTTTTGATAATTAGATCATGGCATTGCTAAAATACTTTTCAAGATTAAGGAATGTTTGAATCTTGAATAGTTTTTTAGGTTTCTTGATCTAAGAGATTAATCAAGATCTTACAAGATAATCTTGTTTAGGGAGTCTTAGATCAGTTTCTTGGACTTATTCCATTGCCATGTTTATATCTTATTTACCAAAGTTTTATAATCTGATTACTTTTTGCCTTGAGACTTCAACAAATGGTATCATAAGCCTTATTACATTGATTTAATTAGTCTTATGTTTTACTTGTTACTGATTAAAGATTTTGTTGTTTTAATGCTATCTTAATTTGTTCCTAAATTTAAAAATCGAAAGAAAATTATTTCTTTTTGTTTTTTAAATTTTCAACAAGCTAATTCATATTAATTATTTAATTTTAATTAGTTAAAATATGATTTTATTAATTAAATTGATATTGGAGTCATTGATTAACAGTTTGGTATTGACTAGTGCTAGGTTGGCTGTGTTTTGGTGTTTTGATGTGGCTGATTTCTTGGGTAGCCAATGTTGTGACTTTTTCCTTATAATCAATATTGCCTTAGCCAAGGACTTTGAGTTAACACTAGCTAGGTACGTGTGAGGTATGTCTCTTCACATTATTTGGGGTGATGAATCCTCCTTGGACTATTCATTAACCTACCATATAATTCATGCCATACCCAAAACCACCGTGCAATAAGCAGTTATAGCCTGTTTGAAAATTTTCTAACTAACTACAACACCGTTATAGGTAAATACAAAATCACTTTCCGATTTACTATCATCCCAATTGGATTAGAAGTTTGCATCACTATAACATCTTAGATGGAATTTAGCCCTTCAACACACTAGAAAGATATCCTTAGTCCCTCGTAAGTATTTAAGGATATTTTTCATAGTGATCTAGTGACTTTCACCAAGATCACTTTCATATCTGCTTGTGATACTTAAAGCTTACAATACATCTAGTCTTGTACATAGCATAGCATACATAATGGATCTAATAGCTGAGGCACATGGGATCTTATTCATTCATGTTTTTTTTCTGATGTTTTAAGACACATGTTTTGAATAATGCATGCCATGTACCATAGGTAGGCTTTCTTTCTTAGAGTTTCCATGCTAAACCCTTTTAACACGTTAGCTATGTGAGTGGATTGGTATAAGCCAAGTCCTTTTTGATATATCTTTATAGATCTTAATTCCTAGAATGTATGCTACTTCTCCTAAATCCTTTATGGAGAATTGTTTGGACAACCAAACCTTAGTGGCTTGCAGCATTGGTATGTTGTTTCTTATGAATAATATGATATCAACGTATAGCATCAAGAAAGCAATAACTTGCTTTTTAACTTTCTTATACTTTATGAAGCCAAATTCTTTAATTACTTTATCAAATCTCATATTCCAACTTCGTAAGGCTTGCTTTAGCCCATATTTGGACTTTTTCAATCTACATACCTGATTTGGAGTTGACTTGGATGTAAAACCACCAGGTTGTGTCATGTACACTTTGTCTTGCAAATTCTCATTATGGAATGCAATTTTTACATCCATCTGTCATATCTCATAATCATGATATATAGTTGTAGCGAGCATGATCTGAATGGATTTTAAGGTTTTCTCATAAATAATGTCTCTTACTTTATTATAATCTTTTGCCACCAATCTGGCCTTATGCGTCTATACGTTGCCATTTATGTCAGTCTTTCTCTTAAAAACCCATTTGCACCATATGGGTTTTATCCTTTCAGATGGATTAACCAAAGTACAGACTGGTTAACTTCCATGGCATCCATTTCAAATCTCATGGTTTCAAGCTTTCTATCAAAATCAATGTCATACATTGCTTCATCGTAATTGGTAGGTTTAGTAACACAAGGCAAGTCATCTTGAGCCATAAGAAATCTATATCTCTTAGTAGCTTGCCTGATCCTACCAGATCGATGAATTTGTTATGTCTCTTGAGCTTCAAGTTGAGCATCTAATGCTTTAGTCATTGGGTTTTGTTCTATTAAAGTGTTAATTTGTGGTACTTGAACTTCTTCAAGATCAATTTTACTCCCACTGAACTCTTCTAATAGAAATTCTTTCACTAAGAAGACTCATGTTTCAAAATAAACACCTTTTGTTTAGTTTGATGGTAAAATAGTATCCATTTACTTTTTTGGATACCCCACAAATTTATATTTAACTGATTCAACGAGAACCTTGTCAATTGTTTTTCACTTCACATAAGTTGGATAGCCCCAAATTTTGAGATAAGACAATAATGGACTTTTGCCATACCCATACCTCATCTTATATGGCATCTTGTCCACAGATTTGGATGGAACCTTATTTAGAAGATATGTGGCAGTCTTTAAGGCATATCCATAAAACGATATTGAAAGGTATGCCTTAGACATCATAGAATGAACCATGTTTAACAAGGTTCGGTTTCTCCTTTCACCATTATGTTGTCAAGTTCGAGGTGGAGTACATTATGATAAAATCCCATTTTCCATTAGATGACCCAAGAATTCCTGACTTAAATGTTCTTGTCCTTAATTAGATCTAAGAGCTAGAATACTCTTGTCAATTTGTTTCTCTACTTTAGTCTTAAACTTTTTAAACTTTTCAAAAGCTTCAGACTTATACTTTATTAAGTACAATACCCATACCTAAAGTGATTATCGGTAAAGGTAATACAGTAGGAATACCCATGTCTAGCCATTATATTCACTAGTCCACATACATCAGAATAAACAAGGCAAAATAAATCACTAGCCCTTTCACTTTTACCAATGAAAGGAATCTTGGTCATTTTACCAAGGAGACAACATTCATATGTTCCATATGATTCATAATCAAATGGGTCAACATAGCCTTGTTTGTGTAACTTGGCTACTCGAATCTTATTGTCATGCCTAAGCCTACAATTTCAAATATAGGCTTTTGATAGATCTTTCCTTTTAGCTTTCTTCACATTGACATTAAGCAAAGATATTTCAGGATCCATAACAAGTAGCCCATTCTTCAATGAGGCTGATCCATAGATTATGTCATTTAGAATGATAGTGCAACTTTTGCCTTTCATTTTAAATTCAAAATTATCATATCAGTGCGATATGAAACTAAAATGATATGTCTTGACAATCTTAGAATATAAAGACATTTTTTTAGTTCTAAGATAATGACTGTAGGCAATGATAAGCTATAAATTCTAATCGCAACAGTAGCAACCTTTCCCCATTGCCCATTCTTAGAACTACATCATTAGAGGCTAACTCTTTTTTTTTGTTTTTTCAACAAACTTCTATCATTACAGAAGTTTGATGCACAACCTAAATCAATTAGCTAAGTGGTTGAATCAACAGTGATGTAATTTTAGTCAATCATGTGAACGTCAGCTACTTTCCTTCTATTAAGAACACTTCTTAATTTTACATACCAATCCAAACATTTTAGGCTTATGGCATCAAGTATAGCTCCCAATATAGTGAATATAAATCTCATTATCAATAACCTAGTATAAAATGAGTATTAATTAGTTATTCATGTTGTAAACCAATAATGACAAAGTATTAAATCTTTATTGGTCTTCCCACTATTTTTTTTTTTTCAAAATAATAGCCTTCACTATTATTCAAAAATCTCTTTAAGGTTTTTATAATGGGGAAAGACCCCTTTTAACATGTTACAACCTTAGAGATAGCCCAACAAATTGCAATAGGCTTAATTAGGTAGGCAACATAGCTTGCCATTTGCATCTCCATGCAACTCCCAGATTAGTTAGGTGACAACTTTTTGCCTAAAGGCATCATATGCATTTTGCCTAACTATTGCCTCTAACAACAAGAGGTCAAGTTTGTAATCATCCGAACAGCACAACATTGGTTGAGTAAAACCCATTAATTGTAACTCAAGTAGTTCTGACGGAAGGGACCTTGGGATAGCCCAACAAATCCCCACGGTTGGAACTCAAGTATCTTGTTATAATCTGATGGAAGACATTTTTATCATGCGAAGCATGTGACTCAATATTATGCGAATGATTTTTTTATTTTATCTTTTTATTAAGTTTTCATCATATTTTCATGCATAGCATTTATAATATCGCATAAAATAAATCTACTATCATGCATACTACTTGGATGATTATGGACTACTATCTAGTGCAATTTCCTTGAGCTATTAGAGGAAATTGCTTGGTCAATTCCTAGGTGGTTACATACAAAATCTTCAAAGGCTTCTTATGATCTCTCGGGCTTCATTGCGCCATTGATTGGATCTCCATCATCAAATTACAAAATCTTTCCTAATTAACCCTAATTTTATACTTTTATGTAATCTAATTACATTTGTAATAAAAAAAATCTCGAGTTACATTCGAGGAGATATAAGTGAGAAAAGAATTTTACAATCTCAAAGAAAAATAAATATAAAGCAGGGTTTGTAGACCCTATTTAAAAAAAATTAAATATCCATAGACAATTAACCATACATCCTCAATCATATTAGGCCTAGTCCATAATTGTCCCATACATTCATAATAATTATGAACATAAATATAAACAAGTGTTTTAAATTCAAGATACCAATTTTTTATACTAAAATTGATACATATTTAATTTAATTAAGAAAACAAGTTTCTTACATGATTAACATTTATTCTTATCATATTAGAATAAATCCTATTCAAAATACATTTAATCATTTAAAATAAATATGTTTTTCAATTAATCAAATTAATTGAATTTCAATTCCATGTTTATTATATTATCCAATTTATATCTTAAACAATTTAAGAAAAAATAATACAATTGCATAATTAGGTGTTTAATGATATATACGAGTTTTAATTGGATTCAACCTCTTAGGAAGTTGTATTGTGCCAACCATCACATGCTAACTTTTAGCTTTTTTTATTTTATTTTAATTTAATCTGATCTTATCATAATCTAAATCTTAAGAAAATTAAAATTTGAAGAGTCCTATTCCAAGTAGGATTGTGCTGGCGTAATGTTAGAGGAATCCTAGCCCAACTAGGACTCTATCCCATGCAGGGCTATCTTAGCCATCCTACTCCAAGTTAAACACTAGTTTCTTTCTCCCACTAAAACTCTAAAAATAAAGCACATTTATAGCAACTTCTTGCTGCCATGCATGTCATACCAAGATCCAAGAAAGCAGACAAGATGCTGCAAGCTTCAAGCACACCTAATGCACCCATTTTATCCTAGAATTAAAATAATTTTTTTTACTCTAATTTTAGCTTGATTTTCCCAGCAAGTACTGTGAACTTTTCATGGCACTTTCAAGGTGGAAAAACAAATTATAGAGTTAACATATAGGGGTTACATACCAATATGGAATCTGCTGAGACTAGACACTGAACCATACTTTTGCTAATTCTGGGATATATGATAAAATAATATTTATTATATTGAGATATTGAACACTGAAGGGCTTGTCAAAAGTGTATTGACACTCCCTGTATGTTGGGTGACTATGATGCTTTACTAATTGCCAATCTTGGTCTATAAATATAAAATATTCTTAATTGGGCTATTTGTATTTTTATTTTTATTACCAATATGATGAGAGCCTAATGGGTCACACCGATATGGGTGATTAGTAGAAATTAAATTAAGACTAGGTTTCTATGTCTAATATAAGTAATGGCTACCTAGACCTATTTTGAATAAGTTCATATAAGCTAGAGGCAAAATAATAAATTTCTTAAGAGTTAAAATTTTAAAACCTAGGCTATATAAACCCATGTTTTCCTTACCATACAACCGAAAGAGAGCTTTCAAAATCAGCCAAGAGGATCAAAATTAAGTGGATTATGTTCTCTTAAGAAACCTTAAAAGGTGTTAGTGCAATCTTGCTTGTTGAAAAGAAAAATTTTTCTCTTTTGCTTATTTGATTATTGAATCAAGATCTTTTTGTGCCAAAGGAAGATTTATTGAAATTTAAGTTGCTAGCATGTCTTTCGGCAACAAAGTCTCTTCCTTGTTGAAGGTTTTTTGGGTCACCTATGTAAATAATCGTTAAAGGTTAGACGCTTGGATGGTTTTGGTTTACTATAACTGGGCTCGGTGTTCTTGATAATTGAGTTATGGAATTGCTAAAAGACTTCTCAAGATTAAGATATGTTTGAATCTTGAATAGTTCTTTAAGTTTTTTGATCTAAAAGATTAATCAAGATCTTGTAAGATTATCATGTTTTGGAAGTCTTAGACTAGTTTCTTTTACTTATTTCTACTGCCATGTTTATATAAAACTTTAGTGATCTAATTACATGTTGCCTCGAGACTTCCTACAATTTCAAGTGCTGAAAAATCAGATTAGGTGCTGCTTAGAACTGATTAAGGGTTGCATTCAAGAAGGCAACAAATTTTCCCCCAATCACAAGTCACAGGAAAAACTCAGAAAGTGGCATTACCTTGCCGTAAGCCTTAGTCTTGATGCCTAATTTTCTGCACTAATGGATGATGTTTATATATTGATTTTAGAGGTTGGAAATTCATTCAAGATGATGCTAAAGTTCAAACAAAAGCAGCAAATTCAATGGCAACATATTGCCATACAAATTGCAACTATCATGTAACATTTTCCATGAACACGGCATCAACATGACTTAATTTTCAGCAACCAAGATCCATTCGAGAATCACATATGCTTGGATTAACTTTCTGTCCTAAGATATAGCAAACCTATGGAACTTTTCCATAATGATTTCTAGGTGCACTAGGTGCAAGAACATTGCCAAGACTAACCTATAACACCATACCATGTGATTTCATCAAGAAAATTCAAGAGAGTGTTTCTTTGTTTTAAATCGTATTTAAATAAATCAAAATTGAATTTGATAAGTTTATTATGATAAAGTTAGATCATAAAAATCAATTTTTATGGCAAAGAAATCATCAAGAAATCTCCCTAGTGAAATCACAAATCACATAGGTTATATGCCTTTGGCTTTTATCAATTCAATGTGTATTTGATCAGAATCAATAAAAACAATTTTTATTGATAATTAAACTTTTTAATAATGATCAATACACATTCTAAACATGCTGTCCAGAATTGAGAAAATTCATAAAAAAATATTTTACAGGGTTCTATGGCCTAAAACTTTGTAGATCTATACATATGACATTCAAATGTCATTTACCATGAATTAGCCGATACTTACTACATGTAATCCACAACCTATAGACTTCAATACCACTTGAAGGGAAACCTTTCCTGATAAAACTTGGCCTCATGGATATATTGGATTTCAAAAACAAAAGATCAAGAATAAAGCAATGGAAATAATAATCGGAGAAACAACTAGACTTTCTTGTAGATCTTTGAGGAGGGATTTACATGTAGTAAACATTAAAATTTTCTATCAAGATTCATTAATCTATATGTTAAATGATTACATTGAACTTTAGATGTCAAAATTTAAAATAAATCAACCCTAAGAATCTTGAAAGAAATCAAGCTAGGCTTCTTGCAGGGTTTATTGAAGACCACAAGTAAACCATGTGTCTTACCTCTAACGGTTATCTACACAGGTGATTATTGAAACCTTTTTGAGGCTTGGTGGTTCTCTAATGCTAGCTAGAAGGGTAGCAAACCCTTAACTAAAAGAAAATCTTTCTTGTTTTAATAATTCAGAACCAAGACTATTCAAGATTGAAGGTGGCCTAAAACAAGAACAAGAATGAAGGAATAAGTGGCAGCACAAGAGAGACCTTAATTTATTTTGTAACCCTTTTCAAATATGTTTCTCTCAAATTATGTCAAAATGAAAACTTTAATTTTTGTATACCAACAAGTCTTTATATAATTACTTAATCCTAGCCCTAGCTTGATTTACAATGGAAAAGTTTTAACCTAATTAAAACTCCTAAATCAAGTAAAACTCTTTCCTTGTTTTAGTTGTTTTATTTTAACCAACCCCAGTTTCACAAATTTTATGGTTGGCCCTTACTTCTCATCCCTTGACCAAAGTATCCAACAAAATTAGGCTAAAGAAATTAACCTATTAAGCTTAATCTACAAGCATGGGATTTGCACCATGTAATATTTTGGGCTAGTCTTGTGTTTCCATTAATTTAATCTACTTAATTCAATTCTTTATTTATCTAAATAAATAAATATTATTTATTTGATAAATATAATTATCAAATAATTATAAAAAATAAATAAATAAATAAATCAAAAACATAAATTAACTAGCATACATACATCTTTATGGATTTTATCTCTATTTTAAATTAGTTAAAACTATTTTTAACTTGATTATAATATTATTTCTCATTTATTATCAAATAATTAATATTAAAACAATATTCCAAGGGATTTAGTTCAAGATATGTGGTAGAAAATTTTGATTCACAATTAAAATTTTGTTCTAGTAGAAATCCCATTACAATTAGGAGAAAGTATTTCCCCCTTAACATAATATGTACTAACTAGACATTATCTTAACAAGACAATTTTATTTTTAATGTCTTAATTAGACAACACAAAATCTAGATTTCACAAATCTAATATTGTCTTAACTTTATTAAACTATTCGATTAAATCCTTCATTCAAATCATCTTTTATTTAATCAAGCCATATTCGATTAAATCTTGGATTTAATCTAATAGATCTACTTTATTGTGTGTGACCCATTAGGTTCTCGATGTTAGCAATGAACATATCTAATTAATAATATTCATAGATCAAGAACGGGATCTAGCAAACCATCATGACCACCCTACTATTGAAAGAGTCAGTGTGACCTTAAAGAAACCTTTAAGTAATGAGCCCCCTAGTGTAATATAGTCCCTTCACCATATATCCTAGATAAAAGATAAGCATGGTGCAGTGTCTACCTAAACTTCTATCTATATTAGTTCTTACAAATCATGGTTAACAATCATGGATCTATGAGGAACTATTCCTTACAAGCCATGCTTTGGCCAAAGACTTTAATCCAATTAACCATAGTTAAAAACACTCAAGATATGTCTCCAATGTCACTCGAAGCGGTGAATTCTCTCTGGATCACTCATTCATCCACCATATGATATATGCTATACCCAAAACCATCTTACCATAAGCTGCCATGTATTGTTGACTTGCTTGTGATGGGACTCAAGCATAATACTCTTCATATGAGATGACTTTGTATCATAAGTCAAAGGACTATTATACATAACTAGCACATAAGAACATATTTCATAGACACTTGAGTGACTTATACCAAATAGAGTTCTTATTTCGGTCATGTTTAGTGAACTTGTTTCCACAAAACAAGCACCTATATGCTATCCCTAAGTATCTTGTATACTTTAACCTTTATGAGATCAAAGGGTTGCATGCATCCAATACATGGAGGCTTAGCACATACTAGTCTTTGTGCATTATCAATGCCCCATCTTGACAACACGATGACTAGGAACATTTTTAGAAACATGGCTTTGATGCATAAGGATCTTATCATTATAATGGTTTACTAACTTGTAAGGCCATTGTGTTTCAAGGGCTTCATCTAATTAGTATTTACATAAACGTTAATCACGCCACTAACATGAAAGAAAACCTAAGTTACTTTAAGCTTTGTAACATGTATGATGTTACTTGACCATGTAATTACTTGACCATGTATCCCATGTCCTAATCCGATTGGTTCAGGGGCATATACCAACATCTCCTAAGCTATGTTAGCTTTTAAAGCTTTGTTAATGGTATGGTTTGTATGGAAATGCTATAATGAAAATTATTTTAATAATGAAGAACCTAATGCCAGGCTGGTGATATATAGAGCCTCTAAAAACTAAAATGAATTTAGGGTAGCTTGACAAAATGAAAAAAATAGGCTAAGTTAGGTAATGGCTCTTTAACCTCTATTTCTTAGGTTTTTTCTTAAAAAGGTGCAGTAAAAATTGTGTATGGAGTTCACGAAAAACAACATAGGGAAACTTCAGTGGGGTGATCGTTAAAAAGCACGATGGTGATCTAATTAATGGTATAAGTAAGAAGGTGAAAGCTATTTCTTCGTATATGATAGAAGCTATGGTGATTAGGGGTGAAAATTGGCTAATGACAAGAGATTTGATATGGTAGTTGTTGAATTAGACGCTAAAGGCATAAACAAGAGCTATGTTATGATGAAGGATCAAGCTTAGGTGTAATGGAACCTTTGGTCATAGATGTTCAAGTTTAGCATAGGTTCAAGAATAGCCGTTGGTGTAGCAAATTGGGTTATAATTATATGTTGCAAAGGGATATGCTCGTTAAATTAGGTTATTTGACCTTCTTCTTCTTTGGTAGAGATTTTGACTAAAGATGGTTTATCCATGAAACCAAAATATTCTAAGTGTACCATGGGACACATTTAGATTGCACCCTACAATGCAGTTATAACTAGTAGCCCTCTATAGGGGACTAGAAGGGCACATGTCTAGTTTTCATAATTAACCTTTAGGTAGGAATAAAATTCCCATTTTTGCTTTTTTTAAGGGTAAGCATTCGGACTGTTTAGATTTAAAATTTCAAAACTGATTAAACCACGTAAGTTAACAAAATTAACCAAAATATAGCCCAAAATTAAAATAACTAAATAAAACTTAATCAGTTTGTTTCAGTCATTTTGATTTATCTTTTTTTTTTCCTTTATCTTAATTGAAGAAAAAAGCAAGCATGACACTTAAATTCAACTTGCAAACATGACACATCAATGCTTTATTCAATGGCTCATTAGATTTATATATGAAAAAGAGAATAACTAAATGCGATATCTTTGAGAAGGCTTTGGCAGTGGTTTAGACGATTAAGGATTCAGTTTCAATGAGGGACATGGGAGAAAAAGGCGTAAAGCAGCAACATTTTGAGGGTTACAGTGGTAAAGAGAGAAAAAAAAAGGGTAGTAAGGCAACAAAAGTAATAGGTTTTTCTTCACCCTCAAAAGGCTCGAAGCAAAAGGTCAAAGGCTGAAAGCAAAGTTTTGTTTTCAATTTGAATTCAGATTATGAGTTAGGGTTTTATTTTTTCAGCTATGGGTTTTGATTTTTTAGGTTATGGTTTTTTTATTTGTTCAGGTTATTAGTTGTTGGTTCAAGTTAATTTATTTTTCTACTAAATTAGGTTAGGTGAGTTAAATTGTTAGGCTTGGGTTTGAAAAAAATAATATTATTAATTAAATGTTGATGAATTCTATCGATTCAGTTTAGAAATAAAAATCACAAATCGACCGAATAAACCATTTAAACTAAATAATCTAACCGAATTAAAATTAAACCAAATCGAATGAACGAAACTTCATTGATTTCAGTCAATTAACTTAGTTAACTGCCTATTTTCTCACCCTTAGCCTTTATATTTTTCTCAAAAATTTTTTCATCTTATTAATTTTTTTACTTAGAAAAAGTTTTGAAATGATTTATTTTTGTTAATTGTCTTATATTTATTATATGTTAGTAGATTCTTACATTAATTTCTTTAATGTTAAACTCTATTTCCATCTCACTATCACCTTTGTTTCTACATCTAAATATATATATATATATCCCATAGTTGATATTAATCTCATGGCCGCTTGATCTCACCACTATAGTAACTCACTACCACTACTGTTTTCATTTATACTAGAGCAAATCTCACCATTCATTCAAATGGATCTTTAAGCGACTCCTTTAATAACCTAAGCAAAAAAAAATGAAAGAAATAAAAAAATAAAACTGTAAAATACCAAACCCTAGGCAGGTTGGGTTGCAATACAAAATAAGACATGTAAGAGAAGGCTTGAGCAAGTGGCATAACACCACATTTCAAAGCAGTTTCCTCAAGTAGCGAAAGGCATAGGTTTTACTATTAAATGAAGCCATCCTAGAAAGCATAAGATCTGTAAAAAGACATTTGAACCTTTTATTAAAATAGAAGGAAACCTATATGAGGTATAAGTCATAGATTGCTAGGTTAAGAGAGGGTGCTAATAATTGGATCTCAAATTAGTAGGTTATTTTGAGCTTATTTATACGGCTATGCGATCTTTGAATAGGAATCTATTTTTTGAAAGATCTTGGCTTTTATGCTTTGGTGAGTCTTTAAGAACATTTAGATGAATAATAAAAAATTATAAAAAATGAATGAGGAAAAAGTTTTCTTGTTAAATTTTCTTTTTTCATTTATAAACTAAAAAACTTTTTTTCTTTTTATTTGTAATAATTTTTTACTTCTTCCTAAATTTTCCTTTTTTCATCAAAATATCTTATTTTATAAATTACGTTTATGCATAAAAATGATTTTTACTACTTATTAAGTAATTAAATAGTGATTATTTTGTAAGAGGTTTTGCAATCTTATTGGTATAAGGAAGTTTAATGCCTTAAGATCACTTGGATCAAATGGTCTCTGGGAGCTTAGTGAGTTCATGGGTTGTAATAGAAGCTATGGCAAACGATATTCCAGGATTGTGGTTGAGACTAAAACTAATAGAGGAAGAGTTAGAAGTGGTTAAAATTGATGAAGGGGAAAGGGAAAATAGACAAAGGAGGAAAAAGTGGATGGTAGTAAAGCTACTCACAAATCAACCTTTTAATAATGATTTAATGATAAACACGTTAAAGATAACAAAAGAAGTGGAGATAGCTAAGTTGGATCAGAATCTTTTCCTTTTTAAATTTGCATCAGAAGTAAATAAAAGAAGGGTGGTAAAGGAATTCCATTGTTTCTTTGATAAACAATTGTTGTTAATGCAGTATTATAGAAGCAATTTACAATCAAAGTAATTCAAGTTTCAAATGTCTCTTTTTTGGGTTATGATTTGCCCTTGGGTATGAGAACTCGGGACTATGCAATTAAAATAGGCCAAAAAATAGGCTTCTTGATTACGACAGACACTTAGAGATGGGAGAATGGACAAGGGTCCTTAGAATTAGAGTGGAATTGGATGTGAACAGGCCACTAAGAAGAACAATTCTGTTGGGCAAGGTTGATTAGAGAAAGATATAGAGGTATTTAGGATATGACTGATTGTTTTCTTTCCATTATAAGTGCAATATACTTGGACATAGAGATTTTAAATGTTAGAAAAGAGAAAATTATGTACTAATAGTCCCTAAAAACAATAATACAGGGCATGGATGTAGAAATCACCCTTAAAATGACATTCATTATCTCGATTTGGTCTAGATATTCAAACAAAAACTCTATAAAGATGTTGACTTAGAAATTGTGAAAATAACTTCTGAAAATGATCAAGGCAATTTAGGGCATGGAATGAGTGTTATTGGTGAAATAGGGGTTAGGCACCGTTTCTATCAGGGAACAAAGGAAAAGGAAAATGATAGAAAGGGAAAGTGCTAAACTAAATTCCCATGTGAATGAGTTTTTGTAAGTAAGAAAAGTACCTTCAAGGAGAAAAAAGGACGTCAGCATATAAAATAAATACGAAAGGTAACACAAATATGTGCAACAACAAACAAGAGAAGTAATAGAAGAAAATGCCAGTGGGAAAAATACATGAGAGACTTAAGGATAGTTTGGAGGCTAGAAATAAACGTGATGGTGAAGGAAATGCCAAACACACTGTAGGAGGCAATCCCAATCTATGTTAAGGTGGAAACGTTTGGGAAGTACAGGGCAAAACACTGAACATATAATTGTAATAGGTGTTGGAAAATGTAAATGAATTTACCAAAAGAAGGAGGAGGTTGTTTTTAAGTCATGGAATAAGAGCAAAAATGAAGTTAAAGAACAAGGATACTTAATAGAAATAGCGGAGATTAATGCCTAGTCCCACCGAGAACCTTGAGATGCATATCTTGGAATTGGCATAGGTTTAAAAACCCATGTGTAGTTTGAGCCTTTTAAAAGTTATTGAAGAGAGAAGTTCCTAATTTTTTTTGTGAGACAAAGCTTTAAGAATTAGTATTTGCTAGAATTCGTAGGAGGTGCAACATGGATGGGATGGCTGGAGTGAGTTCAAATGGAAATAGTAGATGTTGGTAATGATATGAAGAAGTTAAATGTCGTTAAAAATTTTAAGCTTTTTGAAATATCATATATATATGTGGAAGTGGCACAAAACCAACAGTGGCATGGTGCTTAACTAGTTTCTATGGAGAACCAAACACCAATAGAAGACATGAGGCATGGGCCATGTTAAAATAAATAGGAAAAATGGCTGATAAACCATAGTTGTGTTTGGGTGATTTTAAAAAGATATTATTGTAGAAAGTCTCAGGTTCACGGTATAATAAATTACAAAAATATTTAATTTTATTAAATTAATAGCAGCGAAAAAATGATAAACAAATCATACCAAGACTCTCTAAACATATTTGACTTGCATGGTTTCTGATCAATCTTTCAAATCATGAATGTGTATAATGAAACAAAAACTATTATATCTCAGCCTAGAAACATCTCAAAGAAGTTCCATGACATAAATTCTTGTACATCGAGTTCGGTTGTCACAAAACAAAGTTGTTCGAGTGTTCAGCCTTTAATAATAATCCATATAGTTGATTCAAAAAACTCTCAAAAAGGAGAGACTTTGTTAGTCAGGAGCCTTGCTAGTAGCTTAGATTTCAAAAACCTCCATTAGTCTTTGATCTCTAATGATTCTTAATCAAAATAGATGAAGAAAACAAAATTTTTCAAGAGCAAAACCAAATCGTAAAACCCTTTAAAGATAGAAGGGTACAACACAAAAGGCCTATAAGGGAGTCAAATCGACACAAAAACCAAGTGTTTCCTACACTATGGTGGATGACAAACTAGGTTTAAACACATAACTTTAGTGCTTTCCAACTTTTGGTCAATTTATAGTTTAGTCCCTTGCACACATGAACTATTCAAATTGTGCATTTTTACTTTTATTAGGTAAATAGGCCCTATTTTATTTTTATTTCTACTAATCACCCATATGTGTGTGACTCATTAGGCCGCCATCATATTAGTAATAAATATAAGTTACCAGATTAAGAATATTTATATCTGTAAACCAAAATTGGCATCTAGCAACGCATCATGACCACCTAACATGCAGAGAGTGTCAATATGGCTTTGATACAAGCCCTTCAGTGTACATTATCTCAGTGTAATTTAATCTTTTCATCATATGTCTCAGAAAAAGCAAGATCATGATTCAATGTCTACTCTTAACTCTTTCCTTATTAGTTTGCAACCCTTATATGTCCATAATCAACATTGCCTTGTCCAAGAACTTTGAGTTAACATAAGCCAGATACATGTGAGATATGTCCCCTCATATCACTTGGGATGATGAATCCTCTCTTGACCACTTATCCACCTTCACTATGCTTCATGTCATATACCATAGGCATTCATCTATTATGAGCTCGTTTGTGATAATCTCTAAGTATGAGACTCCACATATAAGATGACCTAGTGTCACAAGTTTGAGGATGACTTACATTACTAACACATGATAGTATTTCTATGGACACTTAAGTGAAATGCCAAATGAAACTCTCATAGCAGGTCATGTTCAATGAACTTGTTCTACTTAACAAGTACCTATATGCTATCCCTAAGTGTCTCTATACTTCAACTAATTAGATCAGTTGCATGCATCAAATGCATAGAGGCTTAACATATACCAATCTTTGTGCATTGTTTGTGCCCTTTCTTCATAATACGATAACCAAAAACATTTTAAAAACATGGCTTTGATGCATAAGGATCTCATAATTCTAACAAATTATAATTCCTTTGTAAGGCCAATTTGTCTTATGGACTTTATCTTCATAAGATATTCATAACTATTATCAAATAACATTTTACAGAAAAAAATACCTCATTAACATTAATAAAATCTAATGTATGTTTACATGAAATCACTAAACAATAATGCCTTACACAAGCCACGATGATTGGCTTGCAGAGCTTACACCACAATTAAGGGATTTTAAGAAAAGTGGTACAAGGGTATGAGTAGAGGGTAGATACAATAACAGAAACTTGTCTAGATAATTTGGACTTTAAGGGATCATGGTTTACATGGGAAAGGGGATGAACAGTAAATAACTTGGTGCTAGAGAAACTAGAAAGGTTAGTGGCAAATTAGTCATTGAGTAATCTATTCCCATCATAGATAGTCATGTACCTAGTGAGCTTAGTGTTTGATCATTGTCCAATTATGGTCGATATGGAAGGTATTCAATGTAGAGGCAAGACAAGTCAGGGTAAGCGAAGGAAGTTCTTTAAAGCCATGTCGCTGAAGGAGAAGCAATGTGTTAAGATTGTTAGCGACACATGAACAAAACTTTTCAGACCAAACCTATACAGCAAGATCATACAATAACCTTAACAGATGGAGCAATGAAACTTTTAATGGGGAAGGCCATAAGATCAAGACACTTACCACAAAACTACAAAAAATAAAGATGTGGAGGAGGTGTTTTGGATGCGATGATCGAGAATAATGTGGCTAAAGGAAAGAGAGGAATACACAATTTTTACATGCATGTGTTTCCCAGAAAATGCGTACTAATATGGTGAAGGGGCTTTTTGATGAAAAAGGGAAATGGTGTGTCGATGAAAGGGAAATGCAGCAGATAGCAAGAAGGTATTTTAAAGAACTGTTTACGTCCCAAAACACCACAGAAATGGGTGAAATCCTTGAGACAGTGGAGTCTAGAATTTCAGATGAGAGTAACAACTTCTTAACTACAAATTTGCAGCTAACGAGATTCATATGGTTGCCCAACAAATTCATCCTCTTAAGTCCCCTGGCCAGCTTTTTTCTTCATAAATTTTGGCATATTATTGGTCATGAAGTTACAAGTTTTTGTCTAGCTTTTTTGAATGGAAATGGTGACCTAGAGTCTGTTCATGAAAACAACGTAGTGCTTAACCCTAAGGTAAAAAACCATCAATTCATGACAGAATTTAGGCTAATAAGCCTTTGTATTATCATGTACAAGACCGCTAAAAGTTTAGCTAACAGCCCCAAACATGCCTTACAATTGCGTATTAGCAACAACCAAAGTACTTTTGTCCTTGATCATCTTCTTACTGACAATGTGATTATGGCCTATGAATTTTACATACACTGAAATTAAAGAGAATGAGGAGGGAGGGTTTAGTGGCTTTAAAATTAGATATGAGCAAAGCAAATGAATGGGTACAGTGGCCTTTCATCGAAGCAATGATGAAGAAACTAGGTTCCAATGATAAAAATATATCGCATTTATAACCTACTCTGTTGTCTTTAATGGGCTGTATAACAGATTGTTTTTTACCGAAAAGAGGACTAAGACGAGGCAGCCCATTATCACCTTATCTATTTTTGCTATGCTCTGAAGGATTATCTTCTTTACTAGCATAATACCAAACGGGGGGCTGAGTCATGGAGTTTGGTTAAGCAGAAACGGGCCTAGGTTTTCTTACTTACTTTTTGTAGATGATAGCTTACTGTTTGCAAAAGCGAGCTAAGTGGAAGGTGAAGGAGTGAGGCACTTACTCCAGAATTATGAAAGAGGATTAGGCCAATAGATAAACTTTATGAAGTCAAATTTGGTTTTTAGCCCAAACATGAGTGAAGAAAACCGAGGGACAATCAAAGTGCTGTTTGGAGTGTAGGTTGTATTAAATCTTGAGTACTTAGGTGTCCCGATGAAGGTGGGATGAGGTAAGCGGAGGGCATTCGAGAGATAATAAGTAGGGTGAAACAAAATGTTCAAAATTGGAGTAAGGAACTGCTATCTTATGTCGGGAAAGAGGTGTTTATCAAAGCAGTGTTACAGGCATTACCATCCTATTTTATAGCCTAATTTATGCCTCCTAAAGCTTTTTGTCAGGAACTTTATGGATTGGTGAGCAGCTATCGGTGGCAGACGCATAAAAACAAGAAAGGCATCTAGTAGCTGAAATGGAGCAAAATGTGCACAAGCAAATTCGTAGGTGGTATGGGTTTTAGAGACTTGAGTTGTTTCAGCAATGCATTATTGGGTAAGCAAGGGTGGCGTTTAATTCACAATATCGGGTCATTAACAGAGAGGGTAATGAAAGCCAAATACTTCCCCAATTTCTCATTCCTAGAGACTAAAATGGGCAATCAACCTCCGATAATACGGCTAAGTATATAGTAAACTCAACCACTGCTTTGTAGCGATGCAAAATGGAGGGTGGGAAATAGCCGAGGAATTAAATTGTGGAATAACAGATGGTTAGGCACAAGTACGCTAACTGCACCTGTTTCAACACTACACGCTTGTTGACAAAAGAGGCGAAGGCGGCAGAAAACGCAGAAAGCAAATAGTACGATGAAAAGTCAATTTTTAGCATTTTCAGCGAGCAAGAGACTGATCAAATATGTTTTTAGCTTGGAAAAGGATGGACGATATTCAGTCCGAATTGCTTATAAGCATGTCCTAATTACAGAATGTCTAGATAGTAGCGATCTCAACAGACAGAATCTGGAAGAGACTAAGAAAGCTGCATATAGCACCCAAAATTAAAACATTCCTTTGGAGAAGTTGCCATGATATTCTACCAACAAATGCTAATTTCGTGAAAAGGAGAATTGCAACAAATGATCGATGTCCGAGATGACTACGTGAGATAAAAATAGCACAACATGCTTTGTTAGAAAGCGAGAAGATTAAAGGGTTTTGAACAAACACAGGCAAATACCTAGGTAATAGGAAGTGAAACATCTTTCTTCGAGACATTTGATCGAGCGACTGGTAAGGAAAATGGTTGTGCAATAGAAGACGAAGCTATCTTGGCATGGATGATCTAGTTTGATAGGAACAAGTTGGTGCAAAATTAGGAGACACAGAAACAAAGACAGGGTTGAATGTGCAAAAGATTATCGATCAAAATCTCAGTTCGCCCAACAAAAGAAAGAAGAGGCAAGAGCCAACTCCTCCCGGTCAAGTAAAAATCAACTTTGATGGTGCATTGAAGTCTGAGGGAAAGACCAGTGAAATTGGTGTGGTGATTCGTGATGAAGAGGAATTTGTCTTGGGCACCTTAGCTGCTAATGTACAGAATGTTTCAAGCCCAAAAATGATGGAGCCTTATGCAGCTACATGAGCACTGGAATTTACAACAAACCTGGGTTTTCATATGATCCAATTAGAAGGGGATGCATCTGGGATAGTCAAGCAGGGGAGAGAACGAGACTTATCTAAGATTTGTCACATAATTGAGGTGAAGCGAAAGACAGGCAGCAGTGAAACGTCATGTAAATAGGGAGGCAAACAATGCAGCACACAGTATTGCCAAAATTGCTGGTAATTTGCAAAATGATACAACATGGATTGCGTAATGTCCTGCTGCTATTACACCAATTGTTCAAAATGAATGTATTGTCTCCAATTAAAGCAATAAAACGACTACGTTTTACCAGCAACGAAAAGTAGCGATTGTTAGGACTTTTGAAGTCGCAATAAAGGATAAGTTAATATCACAAAAAGGATGACATAATTATACGTACACTATCTTCAAGATGGTGTTGGTCAAGTCAGAAAACACGAAAAATCCAAGCAAACATACACAAAAATATTATACATAAGACTATACTCCTATGAAAAGGGGAAAAAATATATTAATTAATTATTCTAAATTTTATAAATGGTATCATTTTATAATACTTTAATAAAAAATTTAATTTACTTACATAAATTTGCTAGATTGAAGCAACAAAAATTGAAGAATGAAAAGTATTGATCTACAAAACATCAACATTTTAACATTGTAATATTAACTTAATTATGATTTGTTTAAGCTCATTTAAGTTTATTACTAATATATTTTTGAAAATTACATTAATATTTCATTTTTTAAAATGTATTTTGGAATAAATTTAAAAAAATTATTATTTCATAATAAAATATTTTTATAAATTTGGTTGGATTTAAACTTAAAAATTTTTATTCAAAATTATTTTAAAAATAAATCTCGACGAACTATCTGACCTGTGAACAAGTATAATCTCATTATTACTCTATTTACTTATATTTGATCCTTTGAAATATTTTTAGCTTTGGAATGTATTAAAAAAATACATTTATTAAATGGGAGAAGGCAATCAGGGGATTAAATCAAATGTAGATTAAATTATTTTAAATTTGATAATTTTTAATAAAAAATTTAAATTATTTTAAATTTAAATTATTTTTCATTTAATTCTTTTTAAATTTAATACTCAAGTTATTAGACGAAGACCAGTTCAGCAATCAGACAATTGGCTCGCTAATCGGACGCTAAATCAAGGCCGGTTCAGCGTTGGGATCATTTATGCAATTTACTCAATTAAACTAAATTGTCCTTTCAACTTTACAAAAAAATATGTAAACTGTTGGTTTTTCTAATTTTTTTTTTATTGACGGTCAATTAACTATGATTTTTAAAGTAATTTTAAAATCATCATTAACTAATTTTTTATATATTAATTATTGATTCTTTCCTTGTTGCTAAAAAATATTAAAATAAATATATTTTAATAAAACTAAGAATTGAAAAATTTTTGTAAGCTTTTTTTTTTTTGTAATTTTTAAATGATGAATGTATATTTTAATTATTATATCATAATTTTTTGTTTATACAATAAAAAAATATTTACATATATTTGATAATTTTATTTGTACTATTTTAAGATATTTTTAGTAATTAAACATTAATTCAACTGATCCAAAAGTTGAACCATTCAACTCGATACCCAATTTCTTGAGTGAGTTATTGTTTAGTCTGATTATGATAATTATGTTTCAATTTATTCAGATTATGATAATTGAGTTCGAGTCACTTTGAGTCTAGACTGTTGAGTTTTAAAATAAAAGTGATTTAATTTTAAATTATTTTGAGTCGATTAAATTTTAATTATTTTGGATTTAAGTTAATCAAAATTGAATCATTTTGAATTTGAGTCGGACAAATTGGAGTTATTGACTTTTCTTAATCTTTATCACATTAGATGAAGTTTAGGCTGAATGGAGTTCGGACGTGTTTAGTAACTTCTATTAGTTTTGTCAGCTCCAATAATAATAATAGTAGTAGGCATCATCACTATCGATTTTATAGGATGTTCATGGGTTGAGTCGAGTTAGACTCGAGAAAATAATTTTTCCTTTATCCAAGTCTGGCTAACTTAAAAGCATATTATATTGTTTAAAATAATATTAAAAAATTATATAATATTCATAAAAAAATTTAATAAAAAAATTTTATTATTTAAATAATAAGTTAGTTCTAGTAGAATTACATATACTTCAATCCAAATCTAACCTAATAAAAATTAAATTTATTAAACTTAACGAATTGTCAACTATAAACAGATCTAAACGTAACTATAATCCAAACACTACGTACTCGATACAAACAAAATATGTAAAAGAGTAAGAATAAATTACCTTTTATTTTTCCCTTTTTGTGAGTTTGATAAAGGGATCATATAGGGTCATAGCCTCATACATCAGAGAGTGGTGTAGGTCATGGCCGACCAATTGAACTTATTAAATAAGTGGATTAAATTTTACACAAACATTTGAAGTGTTTTTTTTTTTTTCTAAAGTAGACTCTAAGGTAAAATAAATATACTTAAGTACTAATAAAGAGATAAAATTATCTTTTTATAAACTTCAAAGATTAGAAATTCAATGATTGTGTGAATGAGCTCTCTTATTCTTAGAAGATTTGGCATCTTCTTTTTCAAAATTGAGTGTGATTTGGGGCATCTTTTTATTTTATTTTTTTCCCTTGTTTCTTGGAGTAGCAAATTTTTCATAGAAGGTGAGGATCTTTTTTCCCCTTTTACCAAACAACCCATCTTTCCCACCTTTTCAAACACTAGCAAATCAACCAAGGATATGGTATACCATTAAAAGATTATTGATGTCAATCAAAGATGCTTGAGATATTTCTACATATATACAATTACTCTGAATTTCTATAAATTAAAACCATATTAATATTTTATTCTATATTTTTTAAGACTTCATTTTTTTTATATTTTGTCAGTAAACTCTTTAATCCTATAAACAAGATTAAAAAAAACTCATATATTCTTTTTATAAATTAATTTTTAATTTTTAAAAATATTTGAAGAAATTTATGCCATTTTAATAATTTTATTTTAATTTAAAAATTTTACTGCCAATAAACATGAACATTTCTTTTTATATTGGGTGGGCGGTGAAATTCTACATATATATATATATATATATATATATATATATATATATTGTGTATTTGATATTAACCAATGACATAGAAAGGGGAGGGGGTTGGCTAATCTATAATGCCTTCTTATATATATGTCGGGTTGGGAAGTAGTTCTAATGACCATAAGTTTGAGGTTAGGTTAGGTTTGATTTAAATTGATTCTTAGGAAGTGGTGGGGGTGGAAATAATGAATCTTTGCATCTCTATTTGTTTCTTCCTATCAAACCTCCATTTAATGACCTATGGAAGCATTGAGAAAAAGATTTGATTTCTTGCTTGTTGACTCATCCCCCATAAAAATGAAACAGCCTACCTTAAGTTAAAAAACAAAGCTTTAATAAGCTTTTGACTTAAACGTGAGAAGATCTTTGAATTATAATTAAATAATAATCCAAGTTTTTATGGTATTATTTTAATTGTTTGTGTCCTAAACTAGTGATAAAAACCCAAACAAGATCGATTAAACTGATACTTAGCAGGTTATCCGATTTGTTATAGTATATCAACCCAGTGAAATTTTAAAACTGTAAAAAATTTGGTAAAAAAATTGGTTTTGTATTTTTTATTTTTTTTTAAATTTTGTTTGTAATTAATGAAATTCAAACTTTGAATCTTTTAATTATATTAATGATGATACCATCGAACTATATGCATATTGTTATTAATTACAAACTATATTTAATATTTATTTAATATTAAAACTATGTTTTAAATATTGAAAAAGAATTTTGATCAAATGGATTAGTCCAACCAATTGAAATGATTAGATTGGGCATTGAAAGTTTAATATGTTTGACCTCCAATTTGCTTTTGTTTACCTTGCATCAAACTATTTTCATATAATTAAACTTTCGAAAACCTATTTCCACCGAATTGAAAAATCAATTAGATAGAAAATGATGATGGAAATTAATCAATTTTCGTCCATCAATAACTCAATTAGGTGAAAGCAATGTTTAAAGGTTTAATTG
>JBBYHM010000018.1:13565573-13614233 GCA_038381775.1 Adansonia rubrostipa | reverse complement strand
AAATGAATGAATTTTTGAGAACTAAACTAAGGTGAATCAAATAATAATATTTGATGAATTTTAAAAATCATAAACCATGAAAAATCACCCCGAAAACATTTACGGAGTAGAAAACTCTGTATTTCGAAAACAGAGAGATTTCAAGAAAAAATCAGAACTTATGAAAATGAATGAATTTTTGAAAACCAAATTAATGTGGATCAAATAATAATATTTTATGAATTCTAAAAATCATAAACCAAGAAAAATCACCCCGAAAACATGTACGGAGTAAAAACTCCATATTTTAAAAATAGAGGAATTTTAAGAAAAAAATTCAAAACTCATGAAAATGAATGAATTTTTGAAAACTGAATTACGGTGAATCAAATAATAATATTTAATGAATTTTAAAAATTATAGACCAAGAAAAATCACCCTGAAAACATTTACAGAATAGAAAACTCTATATTTTAAAAACAGGAGAATTTCAAGAAAAAAATTCAAAACTCATGAAAATAAATGAATTTTCCAAAACTAATTTAATGTGAATCAAACAATCATATTGGATGAATTTTGATGTTTGAAACTCAAGAGGATTCTACCAAAAATTTTACGAGTAAAGAAAAGCTCGTATTTCAATACCAAAAAAATTACAGAATTTCATTGACATTAAAGTAAAACAAATTCAAGGCCACATATTATTTAACATTAATTTCCAAAGTAAAGAAAATGAACTTGTAAAATTTCTAAAAATAAATCAACAAGAACCAAAAGTAAAATTTATCAGCACAATACTCGTAGGACCATAAAATTAAAAATTAATTTCTAAAATTTACAATTTGGCACTTCTTGGTAGAAAATGCCAACACACATTTTTTCTTGAATATTTATGATTTTTTGAGGTGAGAATTGGCATAAAACCATACCAGTGTCGAGAAAAAAATTTGACCAGTAATTTCTTGAGTTTTTTTTCAAAAAAATCTTAGAAAATTCTTAAAAGTAGGAAAATTGATCGTGAGATCATCTGTAGAAGTAATTTCCAAAATTTGTTAAGAACTTGTTCAAAAACAAAAATTTTTCCTTTGCGGATTTATCATTTATACCCAAAAAATAAAATTTTCAATCATGTGCATGTACAGTTATTTACATCTGATTGATTAAAATTACAAAAATGTGAAACCCCTCTGGTGGAAGTTAACCTCTGTCAGAGTAGCCATTACACTTTCAGTTTTAGATATTTCGAACTTTTGAGGATAGACAACCTAGATGGATTTCGGTTTCTACAGAAGGAAAGCACCATGTTACCTAATTTATTGGGATTAATTGAACAAGAAGAGAAACAAATCATGCCCCATGAAGAGCTTACTGAAATTTAAACCTTGAGACAGAGGAACATTGAAAAAAGGTCAAGATAAGAATCTCTATAAACTCATTAACCCAAACTAAATTGATCAACCATTTTTGAAAATATGAAAATGTATTTACCTGGTCCTATTAAGACATGCTCGTGCTAAACACTGACATGTGGTTCATAAACTTCCCTTAAAATCTGAGTGCAAACTCGTACAATAAAATTTTAGGAGAATGAAACTAGAAATGCTTATGAAGATTAAAGAAAAAGTAAAAAAGGAATTTCATGCAGGATTTCTTGAAGTAACCAAGTATATTAAATGGGTAGCTAACATTGTCCTGGTTTTTAAAAGAAGGATGGTAAGGTGCAGATGTGCATAGATTACATGGACTTAAATCGAGCTAGACTTAATGACAATTTCTTTTTGCTTTAAATTTATACCGTAATGGATAATATCGCTAAAAATTCCATATTTTCTTTCATGGATGGATTTTTGGGCTACAATCAAGCTAAAATGGCACCTGAAAACATAGAGAAGACCATTTTCATGACCATGTAGGTATTTCTGCTATAAGGCTATGCTTTTCAGACTTAAGAATACTAAGGTAATTTACTAAAGAGCAATGGTGACATTATTTCATAACCTTATGCATAAAAAAATAGACATTTATATGGATAATATGATTACCAAGTCTCCAAAAGAGATTGAATGTGTTATTAACCTCTGCAAACTCTTCCAATGGTTGCACAAATATCAACTTAAACTAAACCTTACTAAGTGCAACTTTGATGTTACCTCTAGCAAGGTATTATGTTTTATTATAAATAAACGAAGAATTAAGGTTAATCCCGACAAGGTAAAGGCTATCCAAAATCTTTCACTGTCTTATTCCAAAAAAAAAAAAGGAAAGAGTTTCCTTGGGAGACTGAACTATATAGCCAAATTCATATCCCAACTAATCAACAAATATGATTTGATCTTTTGCCTACTTTAAAAATAAAACTTTCGTAAAAGGAATGATAAATGCCAATAACCTTTCAATAGCGTCAAATGTTACTTGTGGAGCTCGTTAATGCTTGTACTGACCGCAAATGGGTCGATAGCTAATCTTATACCTATCAATTTTCAACAAGTCCATAGGTTGTGTACTAGGCCAACATGATGAGTTGGGAAAAAAAGAACAAGCTATTTACTATCTAAGTAGGAAATTTGTACAGTATGAAAGTAATTCCTCCATATTAGAGAAGTTAGTTTATGCTTAGGCTTGGATGGCTCCATGGTTAAGGTAATACTATTAGATCACACCATACGGCTAATCGCCAAACAAGACCCTACCAAATACCTATGCGAGGCCCTTACTTTGTCAAAAAAGTTGGCTCAATAGCAAGTCTTGTTCTTTGAATTTGACATTGTTTATGTGAGCTAGAAAGCCATTAAAGGTAACGTGATAGCTAAGTTTTTGGCAAGCCAAGCCAAAGAGGGTTATGAACCATTAGATTTTGAATTTCCAAATGAGGACCTAATGTGCATATCCAAAGCAAAAATGGTATTGATGCCAACCAAACTTGAAGTGTATTTCAATCGAGCTTCAAATGCATTGAAGCACAAAATTGAGGGCTATTTTGATCCCACCAAATTGATATTATTATTCCTTCACTGCCAGACTAAACTTTGACTGCACTAATAACATGGCCAAATATGAGACATCTGTATTGGGGCTTCAAGCGGCCAGTGAGAAGGGCATCAAAACTTTACAAATGTATTGGGACTCTGCCTTAGTAATTTATCAATTGTGAAAAGAATAAAAAACATAGGATGCTAAGTAGTTCTAATACGAAAGGCTAATCAATGAACAAAAGCAATAATTTGATGAAATCAGTGTTTGACATTTATCTAAAGAAGACAACCAAGTGGCAGATGCTTTGGCAGCCTTGGCTTCTATGTTTGAAGTAACTCGAGAGTCAAAAGTCACACCCATCCAAATAACTATTCACAAAGCTCTCATATACTATATAGCTAGAAGAAAGAAAAGATGGCTGCCATGGTACCATAAAATTCTTCATTACATTCAAGAGCAACGATACCAAGGGCATGCTATAAAAATTGACAAGCGAATAATCCAAAAAATTTTTACAAGTTTCATTTTTGATTGCAACCCTCCTGAAGCTATGAGAATTCTAGAAGAGGGCCATAAGGACTTTATGGTACTCATACTAACAGACATAGAATGGCGAAACAAGTCATAAGGTCTAGAAATTACTAGCTGACACTTGAAAAAAATTGCATTTAAGCCCTAAAATGCCAATACAAGTTCCAAATCTATGGAAATAAAATTCGTATCTCACTTTCTCCCCTACATGTCATGACAGTTCTATGGCTTTTCCCTATGTAGGGAATGGATATGATTGGACCTATCATTCCTAAAACTTCGAATGGGTATCATTTTATTTTGGTTGCCATTGATTATTTCTCCAAATAAGTAGAAACGACTTTATATTCCAATGTCACTAGATTTGTTGTGTGCAAGTTTGTGAAACATATTTTGTCGATGAGGACTCCATGAACAAATCACATAAATTGATAACAAAATGATAGAAATAATTTGCTTCCAGTTCAAGATCAAACACCACAATTTAGTGCCATATCATTAAAAAATGAACAAGGCAATTGAAGTAACGAACAAAAACATTAAGAAAATAGCTAAGAAAATGGCTAAAACTTACAAAAATTGGTACAAGATACTACCCTTTACATTGCATGCTTATCACATAATAGTTCAGACTTCCACTAAAGCTATTTTATTCTCTTTGGTCTACAGATAAAGGTTGTCTTACCTATCAAAGTTGAAATCCTTTCACTCAAGGCCTTGATGGAATCATAACTTACAAAAGTTGAATGGGTCAAAAACTGATATGAGCAACTTAAACTCATCAATGAGAAGAGGGTCGAAGTTATCTGTCATAGATAGATGCATCAGAAGCATATGATGAGAGCTCATAATACAAAAATCCATCTTTGTCAGTTTTAAAAAAGAAACTTAGTACTCAAAAAGATCCTTCCAATTCACAAAAATACTTAAGGAAAATGGACCCTAAAGTAGGCAGATCTTTGTGTGGTTAAGCAAGCTTTCTCTGATAGAGCATGATTTTACTCAAGATGGATGGCAACAACTTGGCCAACCCTATCAACTTTGATTTCATCAAGAAGTATTATGTCTGAGAAGTCCTTCGAACAAAAATCTATAAAGGCATCCTTATTTTTGGAAAAGCAGCTTAAACAACCAAACCTTACCCTTGTCTGAACCTAATAAAGGCCAATATTAACTTAGCAAAACCATCTTCCATCGAAATACCAAATTTTTTCCTAACCTTCTCATCCTATATTGAGTTTACTAAACCCATTTCTACCTAATCTTAGAGAAAAATAATGGTATCTACCTCGGCTTAAGGCAACTACCATCAACAGTTTGAAAGGTACCTCAAAGAATGGCCAACACTAAGAAAGTTAGTTATTTAATAGAAGTCTTTAGGGATACTCAACAAAAGACTCGTGCCATTAGCATAAAAAAAGACAGATTACTCGAATATGTTAATTTTTAATTTTCTTTATACATCCCAGAATGTTCAGTGAATTGTATTCTTTTTCTTCCAAAAATGAAATGTAACCATTTTATTTTTTGAATCTGTTGTTTCATACTTGTATACCATATTACATCATGATTGTCATATAATTGATAATGCTTGATAGATTATACAAAATTGATAATAAGATTTCTTATATTACTTCAAAGAAGATAAAACTTTTTAGGAAAATTCTCTCATGTTCAAAAGGCCAAGAATAGATTTTAGAACCACAACTAGACTTACCTTTCAGACTTCTTCCATGTTGAAAAAAAATGATGACAAATGTCCACTCCTATATGTCAGTTTAAAACATTAGATGCATCCTTCAAGGCATATCAAGAACCATTTCGCTAAGTTTGTGAACCCCTAATATGAGAGTAAAATTGGCAACCTTAAAACATAAGACACCTAATAAACTCAAAGATGGAAAGTGATTTAAAACTCCAAAGCCAATTATTAGATTAGGCTTTTAAAATTATCACCTTTGCATCATTCAAACATGCATTTACATTTTTGTGCATCATTCATACAATAATTAACATCCTTCAAGTACAAACTCTTACTTACAAAAATCAAATCAGCAAAAAATCTCAAGTACAAATCTTGTTTTTGAAAAGCCCCTAAAAGCTCCAGGTTAGAATCCTTAATCTCATGAGCTCGTAAATTTAAAAGCCATTCAGGAAAGATACCTAAATTTATGTTGTTTAGTCCACAAAGAGCTGGATGCCTTCTCTTTTTTAGTCCACAAGGAGTTGGATGCCTTTATTCTTTTAGTACATAAGGAGCTGGATGCCCTTTTTCTTTTAGTCTATGAAAAGCTAGATGCTATTTTTCTTTTTAATCCAGAAGAGCTAGATGTTTTTTCTCTTTTAATCCATAAAGAGTTAGATGCCTACCTACCTCATTCCATAAAGAGTTGGACGCCTACCTACCTAAGTCCATAAAGAGTTGGACGCTTACCGAGTCAGTCCACAAAGAGCTAGATGCATACGTACCTCAGTCTATACAAAGCTGGACGCTTATCAAGTCAAAGCCCATACTAATTTATGCTTGTTTGGGGGGTTAAACCCAAAAAATTACAAATCTAGTAGGGAGGTCAAACCTTATAAAACTCATTGAAATTTTTTTTATTAGTCTGGATCGCTGCTAAAATACTTTGTCTATCTTAGAGTAATACTAACTAGATCTCTATTTTTTCCATAGACAATCATAAGGCAATGTTACACCCTAGACAAAATAGTGTTTATTTGTCTTTGCTTATTTTTGATGCTCAGTAACGGCTAAAGAGAGGGAGTTATAGACTCTCTATTTTGTTTGAGCTAACATTCGAAGGATCAGAAGTCATCATCCAAGGTACAATCAAGGTTATTTAAAGCATAGGTCAAGTTTTCATTATTATTTGTTAAAGTAAAAAGTTTAAAGAGTCAAAGGCAAGAAAAATCTACATTTTTGTATGTCTATCTCGATATACAGGTGTGAGGTATCGATATATGGCTCCACATCATTCAAATTCTAAAATCTTCTTGGTTACTTCGATACCAAAAGGCATGGTGTTGATATATAAAGAGTGGTATCAATACCAAAGGTGTTTGTATCAATACAGAGTTATATCATAGCTAAAATCATGATTTTTGGCCACTAGGCATCGATACAAGAGTGCATGTATCAATATAGGAAGCTTGGTATTGATACAAGCTTTCTAATATTGATACACCATGCTTTGTATTGGTACTATCTTCAAAGTATCTTACATTTTGGGTTTTTTGCTCAATATATCAAAATACAAGGCTATTTTTTGCCTAATTCATGACATTTTTCCTCTTTTTGTACCATGACTCCAAAACTCGAATTTAGTCATGACATTGGCCTCAAAGCATCTAGTATTAGACATAACTTTATACAAATCACATGAATTTATTTTTTGGGCCTTACATTGGATTAACACATGTTAGAAAGGCCCATTGAGCTTGGCACAAAGTTATTTTATAAGAAATATGATTTTATGAAGGACAAACTTGAGATTACTCATCAGCTAATGCATGGCTTTCTTTGCCAAAAAGAATTAAGATTAACCAATCAAATGCTAAAAAGTATCATATTATTACAATGGGTCATAATATTGTCCATGCCAAAAGTCCTATATACCTCTAATTTTAGGTCATCTTAATGGCTAAAATTATCCACTATATAATCCAATTTTTACTCAGCTGAAAGGGGAGAACTTTTTTTGACCTTAGCTACCAAAAAAATCCTTAAGCTTTCCCAAATACTTCATTCCCGTAGCTCTATTTTGACCTTTCCAAAACTTTTCATTTCACTAATCTCTACCCTAGAAGTTATCCTTCATAGCCACTGTAACCAAAAGCTCTTTTTTTTGTCATTCCTTTCTTGTTAATCCATAGCAAAGGAAAGTAAGAAAGCAAGCTAAAAATTGCTAAAGTGTTGTTTAAAGATATAGATGGGAGTGTAAGCTTTTATTGGGGTATATTTTCCACTTTTTCTTCTTTTAATATTTTGTTTTTCTTCATCATCATCTTAGTGAACCTCGATCTAAGGCTTCCATGCATTATTGTAGCTTTGTTTATGGTAGCCTTAGGATTTTTATGACTTTTTTAATGCTTTAATGATATTTTAATGAAACTAGAATACCATATTTCTTGTTGATATTAAAACGACCCCCTCTGATGCATTCTTGCCATGTTTTTCTTTATCTCAACATGCTCATTTCATGTTAGAATGCTAAGCTTAGCATATTTTGATCTTAACCATACCTAGGGATGCATTTTCACTATGATTTACTTGTTAAAATGCATGGATAGCTTGTCGTTTTGAGTGGTTTTTCATGTCTAATATTTTCATTTAGTTTAATTCGTCATATGTTTCTTGAAATGCCTCTAGGATGCTTGTAAAATCTTTTTTCAAAGAAAACCCCAAGCTAAGTCTATACTAACTTCAATCAATGGGGATTAGCATGGATTCAAGGTTTTCAAAATATTAGTTCTCCAATCTTGGGGATATATCAAACACAAATATTTGGAATCATGGCCTTATTAGGCCAAATAAATTATGTTTTAATCTAAAATAAAAAATGCATTCAAATATTTACTTTAAGCCATATTTCAAGCCTATCATTGTTATTAGTATGGATAGCGGATGGCTTAGTAACCTACACTACGGTACCTGGATTGGTTTGTTACTTCACTACCATAGACCTTAGTGATTTGACATTCGTATGTCCAATGCTTTATCATGTGACCTAAAGGCTTTAACCTTTAAAAACCTCTATTTTGGTATTGACACTCAGTAATCCTTATTAGAAAATTATTTTCAAAATCTAAATGATTGTTTTAGAATTTTCTACCATTTTTCTTGGAAAAGGGCTTCAATTACCTTTATAATGATAACCGGTTTGCCCTCAGATCATTTTGAATATAGATGTTATGATTATTTAAACCTTTACCATCTGAAATCCCTAAAATCAATGATTCATATTTTGTTTGGGTGATTCTGAACCATCAAATGATTGTTTTTTTTAGGATTTTTAAACATTTTTCCTAAAATGTTTGTGAAATTCCTTTTCTAGAAAGGCACCATTTGTGATTTAATGATTTTTCAAAGTTGACTACTCCTTTTTTCTAGCACTTGCTATCCACGCTGACTTAGACCTAATTTCAAAAATTAATTCCACCTAGAAAATGATTTTCTAGGATTTTTAGAATATTTTTACATTAATCCCTAACTTTCAAATAGTATCTCATTTGCCATTAGAAATTATCGGACCAAACTGAAATAAATTTGGGAAAATAGATAGTGTGATGATGTCTCCTGTTTCTGCTGAACTTCAGAAAATTAATTGGGTTTTCTTGAACCACTTTTCTAGTCATTTGAATGACTCAAAATATATTCAATAGTTTCCCCATGGTGTCATAAGTCATGACATAGGTCATTTAGGCTTGAATCAAAACTCAAAACCGTTTCAAAATTAATTTTGATTTTCTATTTAAAAAATTGATTTTCCATTCTAAAATCTTGTTATGATTTTCAAAAATTACTCAAAATCTTTATTTCGAGGGGATACTTCTACCCCACTTTTTATGAGGGGTTTATCTAACCCCATTTCAAAAGGATACTCTAATCCTGCTTTTCAAAAATACATTCAAAATCTAAGTTTTCTCTCATTTGGGCTTCTCTGTATCTTTTATCAAAATTTTTATGCCTAAGGCAACCATTGAATCCAAACATGTCTTAAAATTGTTAATTCAGTTGTTTCTCAATAATCGAGGTGAATTACAAGATACATCTCGATCATCCCTTCTTTTTTGTTTCCACATATTTATCTTTAATGCAATCTTATTATTTTCTTTTATGTCTTACTAACCTGTTACTCTTCTTATGATGATCTTTATTCATGCTTTAAAAAAAATTGAATTTCATTAAACCCGAGCAATGTTTTGCGTCAGTTTCCCTTCAATGCTCAATGTAGAGTATCGTCTTCTAAATCAATCCGATCTCATTTTACCAAATCTTTTATGTTCCTTCTCCCTCTTGGGTTGCACAGAAAGTAATTAAATTTTTATCATAAAGCCTAGATTTAATATTTAAAAATTTGCATTCATAAGAAGGGGATCATACATACATAATGATCATATGAAAAATCGAGGGATGCGAGACTTCGATAATTTATGGCTAAATGGTACTAATTTTAAGCATTATAGGGGTGCTAATCCTTTCCCATGTGTAACCAACTTCCAAAACCTTTTAAAACAAATTCTATAGGAAAAACTGATTAGATGTGCAATAGATTTTTCTAAAATTTTTAATCTAATCATACTAAATCGTGTTGTTATATATAATAAAACTATCTTAGAAAGCTATCATTGTTACAGATCTTAAGATACCATCCAAGAATTCCAAGATCCATGTGAAAGCTTCAACCAACTATCCTTCTTCACTATTCTCCAATTCCCAAATAGTAGAGTGTATAGGCACTCTTTATCTCGATCAATTCTGGATTCGTACAGCTTGATTCTCCTTAATGACAACCTTATGCCACTAGGTTTAGAATCACAAGATATTATGATTAGAAACCTCTGGGTATGGCTTAAAGGTCTAAGAAAAAACCTTAGGCATAAGCATCTTATTTATATCAGCTAATAAGGAAGGCCTAATTTTAAATTTTTAATTAAAATAATTATTTTATTAATTCTATAAAACCTATATATGGCGCCAGCCCTAGTATGGATACCCACTATAATTTGGCTCAAACCCTAGTGTCCAAATTTATTTTATGGAATTTAGCCTGTCTAATATGAATATTAATTAATTTTAATTAAACTGTTAATTTTATTTAGCCCAATAATTTTTCACAACTCCAATTCTAATTTGAAATAAAATCATGGCAATTTTATCAAATAGAAGAATTATACTAATTATCAAAATAAAATCAACTATAATAAAATAATTAATTTAATTATATATTAAAATAAAAAATAATTTTTTAAATATTATTTAGAATATTAGTCCATATTTAATTTATGAATAAATATTTAAACAAGTCTTAATAGATATTAAATTAATTATATAAATAATTAATTCCTTATATCTATTTAATTTTTAATCAAATAAATATATATATTCTAAATAAATAATGCTAAAAAAATCATTTTCATTTATTTACTGAAGAAAATGCCCATACTCTGAGGTGAGTGAATCTGGCATACCATTTCACTATGCTGAAAATTTTTTGTCTCTGAAGATTTCGATCAATAACCAACATTAAAGAATTATATTGAGCTAGTGAGGGACCAATTAGACATATATAATTAGGCTCCAATAATCTATGTATTAATTTTTTTATCTTAAATAATTAATCATATAATTATTGATCTTAGAATCATACCACTAAAGACCTGAGACTGCACTCCTAATTATATATTGTATTACGTAAGCTTCATAAATAGCCTTTTAGTCTAATAAACTTGTCATTTGTGTAATACCCTTATATGATATCTATAATCAACTTAAGATTAAAAGTTGTTTTAACCACTTGATCACCTTATTTTAAAGTTTCATTATACTCTCTATGTGAGAATGATTGTTCACCATGAGTGAACAATTTATCATTTAACATACAAATAATCGAGGCCTTGTCTATTTTCATTATACTGTATAATGCTTTTTAAGAGGATAATCTTAACTTTTTATAGGAGCTATGATTCCATATCTATAAGTAAAGCTCTCATCCAAGTCATATGTCTAACGAACTGGTCTAGTAGCTCACTATTCTGAGACACATTAGTCTTTGAAATGTCAAAGCACGCAAGTTATACACATGAAGCTAATTACTTACTCAAGATTAAGGTAATTACATAATGAACATCAAAAGTGAATTAATCCATGTACATAGACTTATTAATGGACTAATTGAACATTGGTCTAGTCTAATATATCACTACTTCTAGATAAATATCTATGTCTTTACTTAAAAGTCAAATCGCTTTGGATGACCAAGATAAGCCATCTCTCTAATTGGATTTAGATGACATAATAGTCTTAACATGAGTTAATTGCTAACATTAACCCAATAGACTATAGACTACCAATTTAGACTACTTACCTATATATAAAGTCCATTATCTGCAACATTCTTAACGGTATAAACACAAGTAGTCAACGAGCCATATTTGGTTGCATTTATTTTAACATGTAAATCTAAATGAAGACAAAATAGCAATGATATAACAATAACTCGAGTATATATATATAAACAATCAGTTCAAGTTGGTGAAATATATTAAAATATCTTTCATGCTTATGGCATTCGTAACAACTCTTACTGGCCCTAAGGGAATAAATGAGTCATGTCTCATATCCTTATACTCTAAATATGCTTTTCAAAACTCTTAGCCACTAGAGTTTTAGTAAAAGGATCAGCAAGGTTGTCCTCGAACATAATTTTGCAGATATTACAACTCCTTCCATCACTAGCTCTCTTATCATGTGGTATTTTATGTCAATATGCTTTATCCTTTTATAGTATCAAGATTCTTTGGTATTTGCTATTGTTGTACTACTATCATAATAAGGTGTAATAGGTCTATCTATACCAGGAATTACTTCAAGGTCTCTAAAAAACTTTTGAAGCCAAGTCATTTCCTTAAAAGCTTCATAGGTAGAGCATATTCTGCTTCTATCATGGAGTTAACAATATAAGTTTGTTTTACACTTTTCCACCTAATGGTGCCTTCTTCTTGGACAAATACATACTCAAAAGTTGATTTTCTTGAATTCCTACAAGTTTGGAAGTTTAAATCTGTATATCCCATGGGTGTTAGGTCTCTTTCAAAATATACCAACATATAGTTCCTCGTTCTCTTAAGATACTTAACTATATGCTTCATAGCTTGCCAATGCTTATTACCAGGGTCAACTGATATCAACTTATAATACCAACCGCATAACAAATATCTAGTCATGTGCAAAGTATAGCATACATGAGATACCCATGGTTGATGCATAAGGGACTTTTTTATGCGCTCTTTTTTATCAGATGTCTTAGGGCAATCATCCAATGAAAGAGTGAATCTTACTATAGAGGGTTGTGAACCCTTCTTAGCATCTTACATTGCATACCTTCTAATAATTTTGTCAATGCATGAAGTTTGAGATAAAGCTATCATCATGTTTTTTCCATCTTTTAAGAGATAAATGCCTAGAACATAATTAGCTTTCCCTAAATCTTTTATGTCAAACTATTATGGCAACCCAATTTGATCAATGATAAGTTCCCTACATCATTCCCAATGAGTGGTATCTCATTGACATATAAGACTAGATAGACCACTTTATCCTCTTCAGTATGTTTATAAACATAAGGTTCATCAATGTTTTGCTCAAATCCGAAGACCTTGATTGCTCGGTCAAATCTTTGGTTCCATAAGCATGAGGCTTGCTTTAATCCATAAATGGATCTAAGCAACTTGCAAACTTTCACTTTTTGGCCTTTTACTACAAACTCGTTTAGTTGCATCATATAGATGCTCTTGTCAAGAAGGTCATTCAAGAATGCAATCTTGATGTCTATTTGCTAGATCTCATAATTGAGAGCCACAACAATGTATAGTAGAATGAGAATGGACTTTAGCATCGCAATAAGCGAAAAGGTTTCATTGTAGTCAACACTAGCCTTTTGTGTGTATCCCTAAGCTACTACTTTAGCCTTAAAGGTTTTGACTTTTCCTTCAGCATTCTTTTTTCTCTTGTAAATCCACTTACACCCTATGGGTTTTACCCCTTTGGGAAGGTCTACAAGCTCCTAGACTGAAGTGGATTTTATCAAATCTACTTAGTTTTCATAACCTTTTGCTAAAGTTTAGAATCAATATCCCTTATAGCTTCATCATAGGAAACTGGATCATTTTCATGTTCTATGGCCTTAGATTGATAAATCTTACCATCATTAAATAAAGAAATTAGGTTTCTTAGAAACCTTTCTGCTACAACGAAGCTGCTTAGATGGTTGCTCATTTGCGAGTCTTTTTTTGGAACTTGGAATAGAATCTAAGATTAAAATTTATGAAGCAACTTTATTTCCTGACAATTCCTCGAGCACCATTTTACTTTGAGGCTTAAAGTCATTTATGCAACTTTCTTTAAGGAAGGTTGCATGGGTTGATATGGCGACTTTCTATTCCTTTAGGTTATAAAATAATCTCCCTTTGTTCCCTTAGGACACCTTGCAAACATGCCTAATTTTGCACAAGATTTCAATTTCTTTGCTTCCTTATCCAATACATGTTCCAAGCAACCCCTATATTCTCATATGTTCACGGAAGGGTTTCTTGCCCTTCCACAACTCGATGGAGTTTTAAAAACTTATTTGAAACCTAGTTTAGAACGTAACATGTTGTTTGTAGCATATATCCCTAAAAGGATATTGAAAGTTTTGAATAACTTATCATAGACTGTACTATATCTAATAAGGTCTTATTTTTTCTCTCTGCTACACCATTCTGTTATGGAGTACCTGCTACAGTCAATTAAGATAAAATCTCATTTTCTATGAGGTATCCTACAAATTCATTAGAGAATTATTCACCACCTCAGTCGGATAAAAATGTCTTCATGGATTTAACTAGTTGCTTTTCTATTTCGCACGATACTCTTTGAATTTTCCAAAGGTTTCGCTCTTGCAGTGTATTAGATACACATATGTTATTGTGCATAATTTCTAGTGTTTAGCATTCATGAGGCCACATATGTTAGTGTGCATAATTTCTAGAAGTCTTCGTTCTTTATACCTTTTGCTTTAAAAGACCTCTTAGTCATTTTACCTTCAAGACAAGATTCACGTTAGGGAAAATATACCTCTTTTAGAGATTCCAATAGACCATCATTTACCAATCCGTGAATCATTTCTTGGCTAATATGACTAAGTCTTATATGCCAAAGGTATGCCTCATTAGAGTGAACAACTTTTAACCTTTTAGAGTTACTTGTTAATTCAATGTCTAGCAGTGAGTACATCTTTGGTTTGATCCAATAAAGATTACCATTAATTCTTCCAGAATAGATAAAAGACTTTTTTACCAATTACTATAGTTTTATTAAGAGAAATTGAATAAGAGTTTTTAATTAAACAAGCGACGTAAATAAGGTTCTTCTTAAAACTAGGAACATAAAAACAATCTTATAACAAAATAAGTCTAAATTCATCAAAATAAAGATGTACATCTCCCACTGCTTCTGCTAACACCATGCTCACACTAATAGTTTTAATGAGGGTTCCTATTAAGTAGACTTCTCACTTCTTTAAGCCCCTGCAAAGAAATATAACATGATTAGTGGCTCCAAAATCAATGGCCCAAGTGTCTTTTGAATCTTCCACTAAACAAGCTTCTATGTAAAAAAGATCTTTACCATCATTGCCCTTAGAAGTTAGGGATTCCTTGCAGGTTTTCTTGAAGTGACCAACCTTTTCATAATAGAAGCATTTTGACTTTTTAGGGTCTTTTGGCTTTTTTTTCTTTTTCTTTTTACCTTCAAATGAAGGAGGAATAGAAGACTTAAAAGCCCCTTGCTTCTTGGAGTTTTGTTTTTTCTTTTTCTTTATCCCAAAACCAAAATTAGAAGCAATAGCCAAATTTGCCTCTACCTCAGATTGGTGGCCATCATTAAGCATGAGCTCATAGGCCTATAATCCCTTATGAGCTTAATGAAACCTAACTCTTTGCTTCCCAGATTATATATAGTCTAAAAGCCAGCAAAATCCCTAGATAGAATTTTAAATGCCATCTCAATTTGGGTGCTACATTCTAACTCAGCACCATTTTTAGTAGCCTCAGCAAAGTATCCCATAAGCATGAGCATATGATCCTTTACTTTAGTTCCTACTTTTTGCTTATAGTTCATTAACTTTATAATAACAGATTATCTAACCAACTGAACTTGGCCTTCGAACATATCCTTTAAATTATCCATGATATGTAATTCTCATATTGCTTTTGCAAAACATTTGACATGCTGACCAGCATATAGCAATGTGCTATGTCATTGGACTCTTTCCAATGAGTGTAAAGTAAAAAAAACCTATCTATTAAATACATCATGTAGAGGCTCCGATAGGCAAGGTTCATCATGGACTTGTGTTTCTTGTAGTTGAGAATGATTAACAGATTTTTTTTCTAGTCTTTAAGATTATCTCCAATCAATTTGTTATCAATGAGAATTTGAATAAGAGGTGTATGTGACATTTTGATCTAAAACAAATAATGATATTTGAAACATTATAATCATGCTTAAGCAAATATAATTAGATATTTAGCAATTAGACATAGATATATATATGTTTCTACACTAAATCATTACAAAAATGTAGCATTGCAACGATAATTTTTAGCATCTATTGTCTTAAGCCATCGAGGGGTTATCATAATTCAAATAGCCAAAAACATGGATCCCATCTACTTAATATATGTTACCTTAAATTCTTCTAGGTTAAGACTGTTTATTTAGCCATAATTTAACTAATAGAGCTTCAAGGGGAGGTTATTATTAAACCATTCTTGGTGTGTAACCATTGTTTAAGAAACCTAATTCATTCGTTATTCAAGTCATCGAGGGATGATCTTGAATAGAATATGCCCAAGTACATTTTCCACATAAGAAAACCAATCTAGTATACCAGCGATGGTCGACCACCTACTAATGGGTATGGCATAGGTAGAAATGACATAAGGTGTAACAGGGCTTTCACATATGGATCAATAATAAAGGCCACATGTTTTGTTTAAAACCTCTCCCACTTAATATTTTAATAAACATGTAAGGTTTTAATATACATGATTAATATAAGTTTGAGTGGCATTCACCTATTATGTATGGCATGCTATCTATCACATACATCCATCAACAAAACATATAGATGGAAAAATAGTTAACTACCAAATCATGATCCCATCCTAAAATATAGAAAAAAAATAAGATTATAAAAATTTCATCTAAAGCATACTTTGGATCTTGAACTTTTTGCTTCATCTTTATTTATTAGTTTCCATCCATGTAATTTATTTGTTCACATCCATAAAATATTTAAAAATAACTATCTCTGATCGAAACATCTATCCTTCAATAATTATAGGCCTAAGCCCATTGCTTATGAGAATTTTAACAAATAATGCTTGAAAAATCCACTAGGGCACAAATTCTAGCTTTTTATAGCCCACATAGGCTTAATACTTCGATAATAGGCCTTAGATGGGCCCAAAATTTCCATCAATGTTTGAGCCTCAATGGCACAATAGGCCACCCCGATGCACGCCCACACACTAGGAGTGCGCATGCCCCAATCTAGGGTGGGTAGGTGCGAGCCCCATGCCCTTGAGTTGTGCACCCTGCACCCTCAAGATGCGCATGCCAAACCCTCAAGTATGTGCCCCTCACCCCCAGGGTATATGCCCTGCACCCCTAAGTGTAGCGAAGCCATTCCCTTAGTGCTGCGTTCACACCCTAATAGCACCCTAGATGGCTTAAGCTACTTAGGTTTGAACCTTGTAGCCTGGAGTTAAGGTTTTAGGTTTTTGAAGTTTTCAAGGCTTTCCCAATACGAATGCCTACACATAGATAGCCCTAATTTTAATTTTTAATTAAAATAATGATTTTATTAATTCCATAAAACCCATATGTGGTGCCAACCCTTGTATTGGTGCCCATTATAATTTGGCCCAAACCTTAGTGTCCATAGATAATATTTTGGCCAAAATTTGTTTTATGAAATTTAGCCTATTTTATCTGAATATTAATTAATTTTGATTAAACTGTTAATTTTATTTAGCCCAATAATTTTTCAAAACTCCAATTCTAATCTGAAATAAAATATGACAATTTTATTCAAATATAATAATTATGTGCTAATTATCAAAATAAAATTAACTATAATAAAATAATTAATTTAATCATAAATTAAAATAAATAAATAAAATAATTTTTTAAATTTATTTAAAATATTATCCATATTTAATTTATAAATAAATACTTAAACAAGTCTTAATAGATATTACATTAAATATATGAATAATTAATTTTTAATTAATTTTTCATATTTATTTAATTTAAATTAATTCGTATATTTATCCAAAGATAAATATAATTAATTTAAATTACTAATTCTTGTCTAAATAGTTTAATCAAATTAAATATATATTATAAATAAATAAAACCAAAAAATCATTTTCATTTATCAACTAAAGAAAATGCCTACACTCCTGAAGTGAGTGAATCTAGCATACCACTTCACTATATTGAGAATTTTGGCTTTGGATATTACAATCAATAACCAACAGTTAAAGAATTATATTGAGCTAGTGGAGAGATGAACTGGACGTGTATAATTAAGCCCTAATAAACGATGCATTAATTGTTCTATCCTAAATAATTAATCACATAATTATTAATCTTAAAGTCATACCACTGAGACCTTAGACGGCACTCCTAATTATATACCATATTATGTAAGCTTTATAAATAGCCTTTTAGTCCAATGACCTTGTCATTAGTGGAATACCCTTATATGATATTTGCAATCAACTTAAGGTTAAAAGTCTATTTTACCTACTGGATCACCTTATGTTAAAGTTCCATTATACTCTTCATGAGAAAATGATTGTTCACCACATGTGAACAATTTATCATTTGACATACAAATGACTGAGGCCTCGTTCATTCTCACTATATCGTATAATGCCTCTTAAGAGATAACCTTAACTTTTTATGGGAGCCATGATTCCATTTCTATAAGTACTCCTCTCATTAAGTATAAATCATATACCCAATGAACCAGTCTAGTAGCTTAGTACTTCAAGACGCTTTAACCTTTGGAATGTCAAAGCATATAAGTTATACATATTAAGTCAATTCTTACTCCAGATTAAGGTAATTACACAATGAACGTCAAAAGTGAATTAATCCATATAAACAGACTTATTAATGGACTAATTGCACTTTAGTCTAGTCCAATATATCACCACCTCTAAGTAATATATCTATGTCTCTACTTAGGAGTCAAACTGCTCTAAATGACTAAGACAAGCCATCTCCCCAATTGGATTTAGATGACATAATGTCTTAACATGAGTTAATTACTAACATTAACCCTATGGACTATGGACTATCGATTTAGACTACTTACCTTAAAATGTTGTCTTCCCCCATATAAAGTCTATTATATGCAACATTCTAACGATACAAACACAAGTAGTCAATGAGCCATATTTGTTTACATTTACTTTAACATGTAAATCTAAATAAGGACAGAATAGCAATGATATAATTATAACTTGAATATATGTAAAAAATCAGTTCAAATTAATGAAATACATCAAAATGTCTTTCATCTTTAGGGCATTCCTAACAAACTCTGGTCTATGCAATCCATATAATCAGTGTTTTGAGTTTTGTAACTTAAAATCATTGATTTTAGTAGATACCCGATCATACCTAGCCCAAAATGATTAGTGGTGAGTCCATATCTTGTTTATTTCGTAATGGCTATCCAAGATTGGTTGGATGAGCAATTCGTCCAATAGCCCTTCTTTTAACTTTCACTCTATAACATCTAGTTCAAATCCTGATCAAGGGATGATCCAAAGATGAGCTCTTTCCCCCTTTCACTTTTAAGTCATAGTGCGTTACGTGAAAAAGGGGCACATCATGACATTGTTCTTAATGTTTCTAATTGATCTATCACCAATTAAATTAATCTAGAAACCTTAATGAATTTGGAAAAGGGAATTTTATGTCAAGAATTCAATGACATGTTTCATATTCATTTATTATGATAATTTGATCTGCATGTTCAATAGAAAAATATGAGCATGTCATATGTAACCAAATTAGAGTCTAAGCTTAATGAGTTTCTCTTGTAATTTATATAGGAATATAGTAAATTGATTAAATGAAATATTTTTATAAGACTATTAAAAGATACTTATAAATAAATTAGGTCACTAGGTTAACAACTAATTGTCAATAATCAAGTTAAGAGAGTAGTGTTTTATTCAAATGAAATGTTTAAGGAAATTATAATCCTAAGGTTTTATTAGTTATTATTTATTATTTGCTTTTTTATTATTATTTTTCTTTTATTTAGTTTTTTAGTTTATAATATTTAAATTATTTGTTTGAATAAGATTAAACTATTTTAATTTTAGTACTTAATAAATTTAGTATCTATTTCTCATGGGATCGACACTCAACTCTATTATTATATTACTTGTTGTGATATGTGCACTTACGCGGTTAAATCTGACTTGAAGTTGATTAGTTGAATTCTATTTTGGAGAGTAAGGAATTGAAAAAATAAATAGCCACCATGATTATCTGCAAATATAATCTTAATGGAGGAGCAATATGAGAATTCTTCATTTATAGGCTATCAACTATCGTGTGCAACATGAGTTAAAACACATAAGGTTTTTGGTTGAAAGAAAGCTTTGATATTGAAATCTATTTAGAATAAGCATCACTAAAGACATTTTTTTATATTTGATGATTTGAATCTAGAATCAACTTCAGAGAATTTGAGAAAATTTTGTTAGATTTGTTTAAGAATGTTTTTAATATTTATAAATTATGACTTTAACATGAAGTTAATTGGTTAGAATTAAATTCATTAACCTTTTTGTAAAATAATTTCTCTTATGGTATATGGATTTAACTTTGAGTTGAATGTAATAGTAATATATTTGTTCAAAGAAATAGCTTAGGATGTTATGACGTTTACAAAATGATATTGCTCTTTAAAGTATAAATTTGGAAGGGGATGGTATTTGGAATTTGGAGATGACTTGACACTAATAGAATATGTTAGGATTTGTATGGTGTGAAATTGATTGAGATAATCTATTGTTGGATTAAACCTCTAAGATTGTTAAGTTTATAAAAAATGTTCTGATAATAAGTGAAGAAAAGATTTATTTATGTGATAGTTTTATGATGGCTAAAGGATTTTTTATATTACAAAATATAAAGTAAGGTTATGTTTATGTTAACATGTAACCTTTCTTTTAAAGATGTTTTGTATGTGGGAATTGTTAGTGTAAGACAATGTGATGAAGGTCAAAATTAATTATTTTGAGACTATACCTAAATGAAATATCAGAGTGAACAATGGAAGTATTGATTTAAGTTATGAATTTTGGATTATTGTTAACTTAATAAGTAGTGAAACATGAAGAGATTATGGATTTCAATATTTGAAAATTTGATAATTTATGGGAGATGTAAAAGAAAAAAAAAAGGAAGCAACAATTAAAATAGAAGTTTCTTAATCTACCATGATTGAAATTTATATATTTTATGTGTTTTAGAGTTTATGAAATTGTAAGAGATTTGTGTTTTTTATTTGTGTCTTGCTTTGGACAAGAATCAGATTTGATACTTGACATATGACCATTTCGTTACATAAGATATGGGATAAAATTATGTCAGTTAGACTATAGGAAGAATAAGTATGAAGAGATTTGATTCAAACATATTAAAATTTACATTATTGACCCTTTTAAAAGAAAATTTTGCATTTAGTTTTTGTTTGAGAGACTGGCAACTTTTAGGTCATGAAATTTTGAATTTGGAGGACCAAATTCTTTTAAATGGGGGGGCCTGTAATTCTTAACCCAAAAATTTATATATATATATATAACTCCAATTTATTGTGTGGAAGACTAATAAAAATATGATTTTGAAATAATATGATTTTAAAATTAATATATTTATTCAATATCAGATTACTTAATTTTATTTTTGAATTTTTCTTACTTTTTTAGAGATCAGAATATGCATCTTTGAAGTTTAATTTTTGATGAGAGCCTCATCTGTGAGTTAGAATCGCCTTTAGTTTTAAGAAACTTTGAATGTAAGTAATTTGATATCATATTTAATTGGTTTATTAGCCAACAAAATATTTTGTTTTTTTTGATTAAGTGTATATTAAATATTTAGTACACAACTGATTTTGCAAACTGTAATTTGGGAAACTTTATGAGTTATGGGTTTCGATTTAATCAGATTTAAGATGCCTTGCATGCTTGTAGGATTCACTTTATGATTATGTGGTATTATTATGTCTTAAATCCTTGGATTTTGGGCGTGAATAATGGTAGTATTAAAGCTTAGGTTTATGATTCTATGGACTTTGGAATTCTCAATCTAATTGATATTTAAATACAATTTTGAAACTTATATAACAAGAAAGTTTGGTGAATTTGATAAATGATTTATGATAAGTTGCAAGTTATGGATTCTTGGTGTGAGTTTCAATATAATAATTACCTTAAGCACAAGTTTTTTACTACAGAAGAATTTGATCTTCATAGATTCTGTACAAGTGTGGTTGGATTTTTTAATTTTAGTGAACTATTATGAGATTTTCTTATGGGGCATTGATAAATCTTTAACCATGATCGTGATTTTGAATGAGAATAAGATAGTTAATTTTGTAAATAGTAATTTTAATTCTTGATCAATTATATATTTCATGATTACTAATTATTTAGAATGATGAATTTTGATCTTTTAGGGTTTGAAAGGTTGAAGTTAAAATTTTGATTTATAGAGTTTTAGAGTTTTGTGATAGATATTTGTTGGAATATGGCTCGAGAGCAAACCCTAACCCACTGGACTTAAAATGATAGGTGAACCCCTCATTCATATATGTCATTATCTATCATGTTTGGCGAGTGAATCATTCGAAATGAATCGCTTATTTGACTTAACCCTAGATAGATGTTATGAAATGACCATTTTTCTTGAAGTCACCACTAATCTATTTTGGCTAGGTGAGATTGGTCACCTCTTAGAGTTCATATTTCAAGGGTTACGAAACCTTTCAAAACAAACCTAAGGTCTCCATTAAAAACCAAGAATTACATGAAAGTGGTTAAGAGTCAAATACAATCACGAGAAAGGATTGATCCCTTTTATGATGCCTAAAAATCGATACCTGTTAACTATGTGTTAATTTGAATCATGATTACTATTTGGTTTCAGTGTCTGATATTCAATTGTAATTTCCATATTTCAAAAATTTTCTAAACTAATTTTATTATTTCATTTGAGAAAATTAGGTTTTTAAAAGTTTTTTAAAAAGTTAAAATGTCACCCACAAAGGAATAAAAAATGCTTTATCTTTATGAAATTTGAAAGATCTTAATTTTACTCATTAAAAAAAGATGCCTTGTTATTAAAATAATCAGTAAAACACTTTCCATATGCTAGAAGACATTTCACGTATTACTTTAACTCGAAGACATTGCCTTACTTTTTTAAAAAATTTCAATTTTTATGAAAAGTGATAAAAACTTATCGTAAGACCTAGTTTTAACGAACAATACTAAACTAGAATCTAAGGACTTGGACTTGGTCGGAGAGACAAAATGTTCTTTAAAGTGAGCCTTTGACGTGAAATTATCTTGGTGACGCAAAGGACATGGTTTTAAGGTGAACTATTAAAATGTCCGTAAGGTATAACTTTGACATGAAAGTATCCCAGTAACCTAAAGGACTTGAGAACATCATGAAAGGTCAAACCTATCCCTAATATACACCTCCGACATGAAAGCATCCTAGTGATCACAAAGGACTCCAAACTTTTCTAATTTTTCATTTTAGTCCCTATATGACTTAACATCACAAACAATCATCAAACGGATCCAAATTAACATGGAAAATTCACCAAAACTCATTAGGATCATTTAGATAATCACCTTTGGCCTTGCAATAAAAATTTGCAATTTTTGCAAATAAGTCCTTAAACTTTATCAAATTATGAAATGACACCTAAAAGGCTAAAAATGTATGAAATGCACTTAACCATGTTAAAAATTCATGAAAACACTCCTAAAGGACCCACCAAGAATTCGGCCAAGCATGGATGGCCTTGAAATAATTTTTTTTCATTTTTGCAATTTGGCTGCTAAATTTTCTAATACTTCAAATTGACCTAAAAAATAAAAAACTTTGCCAATTGGCCACTGCAAGATTTGGCCAAGCTTGGAAATACCTTTTAAAGGCCTTAAAAAATTGGGAAAAATTATCTTTAGGGCCCCATAACTTTTAATCATCACAACAACTATCACTAAAACAAGCATGAAAATTCATCTAAAGGCCATCATCATATTCAGTCGTCATTAAAACAACCAAGAAAATTTTTTTTCTCAAAATTTCATGAATAACAACATAAGAATATATCTTAGTTTCTATGAAGCTTAAATATGCATGAAGTCATGAGAAAAATGAACACTTAAACATACTTTATCAACAACAATAATGAAAATGCCAAGGAAAATAGCACAAAATTATGTACATACAAAGATGAACATCATTTCGACAACAAACTTCTTGATGAAAATCAAATTATTATTAAGAAAAATCAAATTTAACAACTAAATCAAGAAAATTGTTAATGGCCTTCATACTAAAAGGAAGAAATATAAAGGAAATGAACAAAAATAAATTTTTTTAAGCTTGAAAACTTGGAAAAAAACTTGAAAATTTATTAAGAAAATAGCTAATTTCTCACTAAAAACATCTTTTAAAATGAAATGTCCTCCCTCTGTATATAAAGAAAAAGATTCGAGCAAAGAAGAAAAAAATTTCTCCTTCTTTTTTTTTTTTGACTTTATCATTTAGTAAGATATTTTTATTCAGATAAGAACTAATTAGTGTTTTTATCTTTTTTTGCTAGTCACAATACATGAGTCATCATCTTACTCCATAAGGTCATGATGATCAAGATAAGCTTAGCTAAAGAGAGAGTTAGAATAAAACTAAATTAGTTAGAAAAAAATTCAATTCTAACTAAATTAGTTTTTATTTAAATAAATTATCGAATTCTAAAATTAAAATGAATATAAAAAATTTTGGAAATAAAGAAATAAAAAAAATCTTAATTGGAAATTCCATAAAAATGAAAGGATTAAATTACAAAAAATTAAAACTGATGCATTCAAGAAATAAATTTTTGTATGATAAACTCAATTAAGAATTTACTCAAATGAGGGGTCCAAAAAAAATTTTAATGCATTACTCAAAATATTCATGAATAAAATAATAGAGACAAAAACTGGAAGTTCGAAGTAGGTTTTGCTGAAAAAATTTCACGAGCAAGACATTTGCAGTATCATGAAAAATTTAAACCGGTATAGTAAATTTGACAACTTGACACCTCATGGTATAAAATGCTAATATAGATTTTTTCTTGAACATTTTAGATTTTTAGGAGTAAGTATCAGCATAAATACTACTTAACTCTCGGTAAAAATATACAATAGTTAACTTATCGATTTCCATAAAAAATCTTGAAAAAACCTTTAAAAATAAGAAATTTGACTGCAATATCATTTTTAAATTTAAATTTTAAAATTTGATAAAAGGATAATTAAAAACTAATTATTTTTCTTAATATTTATCTTTTTTATCCGAGATTTGTAGTCTATAACTCTCAAAACTGCATTTTTTCTGTCATTTACATGAATGACCATTTAGGCATGATTATATAGGTCTTGAAAATGCCTGATTCACCTAGAAGAGGTTGACCCCTATAAAGGCAGCCTTTAAGTTCTCAATCTCAGATATTTCATGCTGTCGAAGAAAGGGCTAGGATGAAATTAGGTGTCTACAGATGCTTTTTATGGCTATGGCTGAGAATTAAGAATAGGGAAAAATAATAGATGACCTTTTGTTTGGATCGTAAAGTAAATTTCAAAAAAAGTGCATTAAAGTAAAAAGGTTCTAATGAGAGATTTAGAATTGGAAAGAGGATGGCCAAAGTGAAACCTTAAGCCAAGCTAGTGACTAAGGTGTAATCTAAGTCAAAGGAGTTAACAAGGGTGAAACCTAATTCAAAAGGTTTGACTAGGGTGAGACCTAAGTGCAAAGATTTAGCCAAAGCAAAACCATGATAGTCAACAAAAATGACTACGGAAAAACCTAAGTCAACAAAATTTAATGAGGGCAAAGCCATCATAATAAAAAAGAATGAGAAGGGCAAAATCTAAGTCAAAAGAGTTTACTAGGGCAAAACCATAATAGTTAACGAAAAACCCTTTAGGCATAATATTTCTTTATATTATCAAAATTGATGGGGTTCGGTAAAGTATTCTTATCCATTGTTACTATAATCAGCACTCTTCTTGAAAATGTTTTAAACCACATAGGGTCCTTCTTAATCAAGCAGCCATTTGCCTTATGGATTCTTTTAGATGGGGAGGATTTTTTTTAGCACCACTTCCTCTTGATGTAATTTTCTTAGGAGGAGTTTCTTGTCATGGGCCTTTATCATCATCTTCTATTACATTCTTCCATGTTGGATTGCTTTCAGCCTTTTTTTTTTAATAAAATTTAATTGTTCATAACAATCTTGAACCCATTCATTTTGCTTCAACTTGGTCTTCTTCGGTACCTAAAGTGAAGGTATCTTAACTTTAATTGGCAAAATAGCCTCTATGCCATAGACTGCCAAGTAAGGGGTAGCCCCAATTTACATTTGAACTAAAGTTTGATAAGCTTAGAGGGTAATGGACAACTTTTCATACCAATCTTTATAGGTTTCCACCATTTCCTTTACAATCTTCTTAATGTTTTTGTTGGTTACTTTTACAACTCTGTTCATCATTGGATGGTATGTCATTGAGTTGTGATTTGAGATTTTGAGTTAAGTAGACACCACTTTCATTATTTTATTCTTTAGATTAAAGGCATTATCGATTATGATTCTCTTAAGAATTTTGCATGGGCAAATAATGTTACCCTTCAATAATTTGCACATTATTGTCTCTGTTACATTTGCATAAAAGGCAACTTTGACCTACTTACTGAAGTAGTATATGGGTACTAAGATGAAATAATGATGGTTCAAAGCTTTACAGCTAATTAGCTCAATAACATCCATGCTTTATATTGAAAATGGCTAAAGTGCATTTGTAATGTGCAATGGCAAAGGTAGCACATTGATCTTTTCTATATAGGATCTGACACTTATGATATTTTAGGCATATTTGACACAATTACCTTCCATGGTCATCCATAAGTAGCCCAGCCTTATGATGTATTTTGCCATTTTGTGTCCATTGGCATGAATTTTACAAACCTCTTTATGCACTTCTTTTGAGACTTTTTATGCTTTAAGAACATCCGCACATCGTAGCATTGTCTAGTCATGAATCTTTTTGTAAAGAATCTCATCATATGGAACAAAGCTTATTGCTAACCTCCTTAATTTTTTATTGTCATTTTCGGAGATGTCGTTTGGGTATTCTCAATCTTTGAAGTATCTTAATACCACATGAGGCCATTCGCTTCTATTTAGATGATAATGCATGGGAGACTCCCATAACTCATCTGAATTGAAGTCATACTATTTCCCTCATTTACTTTGAACATTGAAGCAAATGTAGCTAGAGCATCTACCATTTGATTGTTGTCTTAAGCAAACAAAAAAGTCTATTTTTTTGAACTTTTCTAACAACTACGAAATTAGCTTTTTATATCGCAATAGCTTTAAATCTCAAGTTTTTGATTTCCCACACAATTAATAAATCACTAAAGCTAAATTCCTATAGACTTTCAAGATTCTGGCCTTTCTTTCTATGGCTACGCAAAGGCCCATAACACTTGCCTTATATGTTGCCACATTATTTATGCAATCAAAGTCTGTTTTGGTAGTTAAAGGATAATAGCCTTCTTCTAAGGATATAAAAATTAGGTTGATGCCATGGCCCAAAACATTTATGGCCACATTAAATACATCTTCTATACTATCTCTTCGAGTTGTTCTTATTCCTTTTCGTTTAGGATATTCATCAAATCTTCATCATGGAAATCAAAATTTAAATATTGATAATCATAAAATGCCCGACTTGCTAGGAATTTGGCATTAGCATTTCCTTTATAGCCTTCTGATTTGCATAGACTGTATAATTTTTTGATAGCTAGACGTGCTATCTAGCTATCCATCCCGACAATGTTGATGCTTCAAATAGGTATTTGATCGACTACATTTTTGTAATTAGCCAAGTGGTATAGTATAACATGTATTGTTTGAGCCTTCGTATGGTCCAAGCTAGAGCGCAACATATCATTTTTTACTTAAGAATAGTTTATCTCATAATCTATGAACATTTTACTGAGGTAATAGATGGCTCTTTCTTTTTTCCTAATTTCATCATGTATCTTGTTGACTTCTTGAACATAGTGAGAAATAGTATGAGGGGTTGCTTTAGAACTGATGGCACTAAAACTAATGGATTTAACAAATAGTTTTTTGCCTTTTCTAATCCCTTTTGGAAATCTTCATCCCATTCTCTTAAATTATGTTTTTGAAAAGCCCAAAAATTGGATCACATTTGTCTGTAAGCTATGAAATGAAATGAGCAATGTCTCTTAAAGGAACTTTTCATTTGTTTTGTTATGTGTATGGAAGTGGCAATTCCTAAATGGCATTAATTTTATCAAGATCAAACCTTAATCTCTTTTTCACTTACAATAAAGCCTAATAATTTCCCCGATCTTGCTTTAAAGGTATATTTTGCTAGATTCATCTTTAATTAGTATTTTTTAGCTTTTTGAATAATTTTTGTAAATCTATGGCATGCCTTTTATCATGGGGTGATGTGGTAGTCATGTCATCAACATATACTTTGATATCTTTATGCATCATGTTATGAAATAAAGTAACTATTACCCTTTGATAAGTTACCCTAGCATTTTTTAACTGAAAAGACATCAACTTGTAGCAAAAAATGCCCCACACTATGACAAGCATAGTCTTTTCCATGTCTTCCAATGCCATTCTAATCTAGTTATACCCCGAGAATCCATCCTTAAAAGAAAACAAAGAGTTTCTTGTTGTGTTATCAATCAGTATGTTAATAGGGGCATAAGGCAAATTGTTTTTCAAGTTTGTTCAATTTAGATCTTGATAATTTAAACATATCCTAGCTCTTTCATTTTTCTTAAGAAGCCAAGATGATATTAGTAACCACTCTGAGTACTTTTCCACATCAAAAAATTTAGATTCAAACTGTTTCTTCATCTCTTTTTTAATTCTTAAAAACATTTTTAGTTTCATCCTTCTTAACTTCTACTGATCAGGCTTGCATTTTGATTTCATAGGTAATTTATAGACCATAATCTTTGTATCTAGGCTCGACATATCTTGGTATGACCATGCAAAGACATCTCAAAACTTTTAGAGTAGGCTTACTAACTTTTCTCTGGTAGTAGGCATGATAAAAGTCCCTATTCTAACCTCTTTTTTATTATCATCATCCTCTAAGTTTATAACCTTTATGGGCTTTTCGTAGGGCATTATTTGCTCATCTTCTTGCTCAATTAGTTTCAACAGATCAAGAGGCAAAGTGTAATCATCAATATCTTCGAGATCAACCTCAGTCAATCAAATACTATTCAAAATCAACCTCTAAATCCGCATGAGATCATCTAATTTTTTTCTATTAAAAATCTGTAAAGGTAAAGAAAAAGAAAAGATGGGCAAACAAAGCTATGTCATGATTTGCATATGCATGTATAAAAGGAAAAAGGAATATTGGTATGAAGGAAATTTAATGTACATAAGAAATGATATGCCTTTCACCTCTAAAAATGATGATTTAACATTTTAAACTTCTTTCCAAAAGATACTTTAGATGTTTTTAGGCTAAAACAAACAAGGAAAGTTATTGGATTACTCTATAATTAGGCTAGACACTATAGTTTTCTCAGTAATAGTCCAATTCTTCCAAACATATCCAAGAAGACATAAGCATACTTCATAATTATTGTTCACCTCTTTGATGTTTCTTTTAATAGTATCTACTTGAAACCTTTCAAAGGTTTCATTAATCATCTTTACGACCCATGAAGACCCTACCACCAAATGATAAACTTTATGCCTCTGACCCAGATGAAAAAGATATGAATTTAATTTGTTTGGTCATCGAACTGTTCATTTTCTATTACATTACGTTACAAAAAAGTTCATTCTCATCATGATAGATCTACATCCTACTGTAGTGCTCGGAGAACCTTAGCAAGCCTTACTAAGGTGATGGAATGCTTTATTGATTGCATGATCTAGCCTCCAAGCAAACCCTTTACTTACCTTTCTCTAGAAAGCTTTTAAGCCCTTTGCTTGATGAATTGAATCATTCAATGCAACAAACAAATAGCTTAGCCAGAAAAAAAGAATTTTTATATAGATGAAAGTGAAATCAGCCCTACCCTGTATACATATGTGGTATGGTAGACTCGATTAAGGTTAAGTTGATAGCAGAGGAATGTGAGCCTGGCAGTTAGTTTGTTCAACCATGAACTTAGCACTGTAACCTCCCTCTCACTCAGCGTCTAGCATTTCTATCGGATAGCTATTATCTCTTTTTTTTCTGTCGAATTGATAACCCTTTCATGGTAGAAAATTTTTTTAATGAGAAGTGAAGAGTTGAATTCTAGCTTGGCTCTTAACCTATGGATCGAATTGATTTTTTTCTTGAGTTTTATTCTTAAACCTCTTCTTCTGCTTCCATTATGACTTAAAACCTAGTCCATGTTTGCCTTTCTTACTAGTTAATCCAATAGATTAACTTATCCCTTGTAGATACTTTTTAAAGCTTTTTTCCAGCTTTGGTGCAATGCCCTATAATAAGTTGAAGGCCCATGTGGGTACTTCTTGAGAGTCAAGGTTTAAGGATTAGAGATCCTTCTGCAATGAATGTAGCGTTGAAAAATTCAAAGGCCCTGAATGAACATTCTTCAGCTTTAGCATTTACTTCGGTATAAGGTGCTTCAGTAAAGGCCTTGGCTATCATATCCTCTTTCCTAGATAGTTTAACCACTTTTTCATTAACTATGAATTTGACTTTATAATGAAAAGATGATGGTATAATGCTAGCAGAGCAGATCATGGTCATCCCAACAAGTAATTATACACAGAGATAATGTCCATCACATGGAGCTTTATTTCAAATGGGCGAGGGCATATGTTCATAGTGACTAAAATGGTTCCTTTAATTTCTCCTTTTATTCCATCGAAGGAATTAACAATCATCAAGCTATGTTTAATTTTAGTAGATTTAGCTGATAATAGAGATAAAGTGACTAATGGCATGATAGTCAAAACCAACCCATTATTAATGAAGACATTAGGCAGTATGGTTCTATTGTAGTAAATAGTTACACAAAGAGTTTTTATTGAAGTGCTTCCTCTTAGTGGGATCTTTTTATCACTAAATAAGATAAAATTGTCGACAAAGATATTATTTACCAAATTGTCGAGCTTGTTTATTAAAATATCTTAAGGGACATATGCCTGATTAGATGCCTTTAAAAGAGCACTTCAGTATGGCTATGAACTCAGCAATAAATTAGCACCAAATTTTTTGTCAATTGTTATTTCAGTTGCTCTAGGATACTATACTTACTGTGTTTTATAAATTTACGAAATTCAGTCACTTCTTTTTTTTCATTAGCCTTTGAACTTTTACTAGGATATCTTTAGTTATTACATTTTTTTAGGCATTTGCCTTTTTGTTTTTGCTTTAGTATAGCTTCACTAGTTTTAGGGTTGTAATGATAAGCACTTTAAATTACATGGCTAACTTTTGTATTGTCAATGGCAACCATTTGGCTTACAGTAGCCTCTAAAATTGTTACTTCACTTTTGTATCTCTATAGCACTTCCTTATTGTCCTTATATAGTAAAGATGATGGGGTTTTAATGATAAGTTTGGGAATAATTTTAGCTTTAGGAGGTGTAGCCTTTGGTTGGTCATAGTAGATGATAAAGAGGTGACTAATATCATATGGTGGTTGCAATGGTCCTTTATTAGTCATGTTAATTAACTTTCTTTTCTCTTGACTAGCTCCTTCATAAAATTTAACCTTTTTACTATTCATCATCCTTTGAATCATGACTAAGAACTCTAGACAATTCTGTATAGCATGTCTTTGGGTTATATGGAACTTGCAAAAGTTGATCCTAGGATCTGATTTGTTTTTTGTATCTCCACGGCATTGACCAAAGAGTTCAACTTTTGTCAGGGTCACCCTAACCTTTTCCTTTTGGTCTTAGACATTTATCTTCACCTATTGCTCTTCCTCGGTGATTAGAATATTAACTTTAGGTTCTAGATGATTGGTTAGAAGGTTTGGTACAATGTTAGGTCCTAGGGCATTGTTAAATAGAAATATGCCTTTCTCAAGGAGACTTTAGATGATCTTCTTAAAAGTTGAGCAATTCTTAATAGAGTGACTTATTATTCCCACATAATATTCATAATAAGCTTTTACGTAATACCACTTAAGGAAGTTACCATCATATAGTGTGACAAAAATGAGAGCTACTAATCGAGCCTTAAGAAACTTAGTGTACATGTCTTTATAAGATAACGAAAATGGTCATAATAGGTCAGGGTTGATCAGTTTTTTAAGTTGGTTGGCATTAGGTCTTAGTTGATTTTGAGGACAATTTGGAAATATGGTCTATGGTATTGCTGAAGCAAGAGCTCAGGGTGCATTAAAGGAATATGTGTTTTGGGTCTAATACATTTGGTTTTGGTAATGAGGATAAGGCCTTTGGTGGTATGGCTAGTTGGCATAATTAAAGTACAAAGCCTTTTTTTTCCTTTTACCGGATCCTATCTTCTTTCTGATAAAATATTTGCCATTCATAATTTTTTTCGCATTTATATCTATCTTAATAATTTCTCTCATGATGATGAGGGTAACAAAATTCTTAGTTATATTCCTTGCTAACTTGTCATAGTAAGGAGGGAGCAAAGTATTTATAGAAAGCATGGTGGTTTCTTTTTTAATTAGTGGGGGCTAAACTGAAAAAATTGTATCCCTCTATCTTTGAACATATTCCTTGAAAAATTTCATGGACTTTTTCTCCATGTTCAGAAAAGATAATTTATTAGATAACCACTCAGCATTGTGTTTGTTTTGCTACAAGAATGCATTCACTAGATTCGTCTAGCATTGAATCTAAGTATGATTCAAACCATTATACCATCTTAGTGTTGACCCTGATAAGCTTTCTTGAAAGCAATGAATGGAGAGCTTGTCATTGTGCACGTGTTTAACCATTTTCTAGATAAACATTTTAATATGAGCTTGAAGTGACATGGCTTGTATTTTTTAAATTCTAGCATTTTAAATTTTAGTAGGATGACTAAGTCTTATACTAGACTAAGATCATCATCATCATTGCTGCTATAGAAACCAACCCCTTGTATAGCTTTAAGCTTTTTTTAAAGAAGTTGTAATTTCTTTTTTTTTCAGCTTCTCTTTTCAGCCTACTTTTAGACTATGCTTGAGCTTTTCTTTCTTGTTAAGGTCGAGGACTACTGAATCCTCTTATGTTGTACGGTGGCTTTCGTATTTGCCCTTTATGAGATGGCATCAACATTAAAATGGATGGCCGATGCCGGAGTATTTATAGGCACTTTTAGGCATTTGTTGGTTGCATATTTTAAGCATTTGGTGGTTGTGTATCTTGCAGATTAGCCTATTATCCTTTAACTTATACCCCCGAATCCCTCGATAGGAGTATTAATAAAAAATTTTAAGTACTGGTGGACTATCTCCCTTGCCATGTGTAGCTCCATCAATCTTGTAATTTGCCCTTGCATTTCCTCTTGTCTTTTCATCATGGTCTCCAAGGCTTTAAAATGACTTTTCTCTAGTTTTTCTAGCCTTGCTAGATGATCTTTTGCCATTTTTTTTACTCCATGCCGAGTAAAATACCAATGTGCTAGTGGTTATTCTATTGCTTTTGTTAAATTTGCAATGTTAAAACCTTTAAAGTTTAGAAATTTTCTAAATGTAAATTTTATTTATTAATAAATGCCAGAGTATTTATGCATGTATATGTGTATGTATGCATGACATAAATAAGCATATAAATGATCATGTCAAACAATAGTAGGAGTGCTTACTTTAACAAAAGGTTCCAAACTTAGAAATTTTCATTAACTTTCTTGAGAACTCCACATTATTGATCATATATAGGTTATATCTGACGAAGGTTCTAACTAACTCATATTGTTTTTAAGCTTCATCTAAAAATTCAAGTAAAATATACCCATATATCTCCTACTGGATGGATCTATCTCTTCAAGACCTTAAATTTTTCATCATTTCAGTGAACGTCTATCGTCCTATACACCCAACTTTCCACTTTTTATGTTTATCTTTGGCCTACCATAATTTTTCATCCTAATTTACCTTTATTTCCTTATAAGCTTGCACCAAGGCATGGATATATTCTTTTTACTATTATAGCTCTTGCCTTATTTCCATAATGATTACCATTAAAGCTTTCTTTTCTTGAAGCACTCGGGATACTCTTCCTTGTACTTCCTTTAGGGTAGCTCTAAGTTGTTCATTTTTTTCAAAAGATCTTCTTAACTGGATATGAGCATCAATGTGCCACTTTTATTCTTGCTCAAAGATAGCTTCCTTAACCTTCTTTTCTAGGGCCTTAACTTTCTATATCCCTAATTTTTTGTAGAGTTTTTGCATTTCTTCAATCATTCTCCTAAAAGTCCCACTCGAGCTCCCAAATATCTGGATAAGCTTTATCTTCTTATTTTACTTAACGTAGTTTGTCTTCATCAAATTATACTTTTCTTCCATTCTCTTGACATCTTTTTCTTTAGCTTCCATTTTTATTCTTAAGTAGGCGACTGCCCATTCATTTTTTTCTCTTGTAGCTTCTTCTTTAATTAGATTAACTTTGAAATGCATGACAAGCTTTGGTTGAATAAAAACTCGAGGAATAGCTTAATCTGTACCAAGAAAGATCATGTCGTAACACCAAGTATTCCTCTAAGCATCATATATGGTTTGATCAGTTTATGCACTTAACCAAGATTTAAATCCTTCCTTTCATTTTTGAGCAGTCCCTTAAAGTGATTTCTTCTAATCTTTTTCCTAATATTCAAGATTCGTACTAGTTATTTTCTAGGTCATTGAGATAGATTATTGTGACCCATATTATCTTTGAACCAACAATGGTTTGTACGCTATATTGTCACAATGTACCTCAGGGTGGATCCTCACGGATTTATGGGTGCGTATGACTTAAAATATTTTTCTAACTTGGAAATGCCTTTTTGATCGATACTTTTCTTTCACGATGTGATAAGAACGAGAATGTATGGATTCTCGACTCGTGATACAGTGAAGGGGACTAGAAGATAAATTGCACATCTTATTGATCTCGGATGACCATCATGAAATGGCCAACGTATGGAGTTGCCACCAATCATTTCAGGCTAGGCATGATCAGATGCCTATTGAAACCATGTTTTGAGTTACAAAACTTAAAACATTAATCCCATAGTCTACGTAGTACAAAGATTTGCCATTTGGGTTTGGGAGTTGGTTACACATGATAAGGTATGACCTTTTTCGTGACGTCTGAAATTGGTATCGTACTAGCTATGTCTCAACTTGGTTTAGATTCTTTCGATCTTACCTCGTCACTATTTTGATATAACCCTCTTTTAATGCATGAATCTTATAAAAATACAAATCCAGGTTTTTATGAAAAAGATTTAATCTCATTTATGCCCCGGAGAGATGGGGAATAGAGAAATTTTGAATAAAATAACCTCTGGATTTTACTTTGAAAATGGAATGTTTCACTTTGGGCACTGAAGAGATACCCATGCGAAACATTACCTTTAATTTTATTTGAAATGATTTGAAAACATGAATGCAAATAATCATCACAAAGAAATCATGTTAGTAAGGCAACAAATGAAGTAACATAACATGCATCATTCAATGCAATAATAAAGAAAAGGAATGGACTATTAGAATTTATCTCGCAATTGGCATCGATTATTTGGGAATAACTAAATTAACAATTTTCAAGATGTATCTAGGTTCTTTGATTAAACGAGATTTGTTTAACATATTCATGGAAGTCCGAAAAAAAGGAAAAAATTAATTATAGTTGAAAAACAAGGTTGGAGTATCCTTTCAGAAAGATGGGCTTGGAGTGTCCTCATGGATCATAAATAATTTTGACAAAGAAAGATTTCTAAATCTTGATCATTTTGAAAAGTGAGGTTGGAGCATCCCCTCAGAAGATCAGGGTTAAAGTGTCCTTATGGATGACAAATAATTTTGACAATGAAAGATTTCTAAATCTTGATCATTTTGAAAAGCGAGGTTGGAATATCCCCTCAGAAGATCGGGGTTGAAGTGTCCTTGTGGATGACAAATAATTTTGATGACGGAAGTTTTTTTCTTTTAGATCTTGAAAATTTTAAAGAGTGATGTTGGAGTGTCCCCTCGAAAGGTTGGGTTGGAGTGTCCCCAAAAGTGGCATATCCGGTGCTTCTTTAAAGGAGTCAAGTTGGAAAACTTAAGTTGACAAAACTTTGTGATTTAGGAAATGTGTAGGCATTTTGACAATTTTTGGCAAAACAAATTATTGTGAATAAGGATGCTAAAGATGTAAAATATGTTTGTTCCTTGATATGAGCCTATGGGAGGTCAAAGCATGTTGTTGAGTCTGATCGGGGTGATACAGAGACATTAGAATGTCTCGAGATGAAATTCGGGAAAACAACTCAATTTTGATGATAATGGAAAATAAGGGACAACATCCCGCTATCCTGCTTCCCAAATTTATTCTAAATTTGTTTGAAGGCTTTAGAGCATGGACAAGATACCGTTATAAAGGTAACTCGACAAGGGTGAACCTAAAAGTATTCCTAATATCCCGAAAAGTCACTTTCTAAGGGAATAAATTTTCAAATTCGAATTAATTTTGCTACTGGCAGAGCATATGGGGGATAAGGTGTGTCAAAATTTAAAAAATCATTCTGGACTCATTTGGTATTAAAAAATTACAAATAATACCTTTCCAGAAAAGGAATTTCATAAACATTTTAGGAAAAATGCTAGATGGATTTGGAAAAACCATTTGGTGAGTTAAAGGGCCCAACCAGAATGCACTTTGTTCACTCCTGGGATTCTAGATAGTCTAGGTTTGAAAAATAATAACTCTTTCATCCGAAATGATCTAAGGATGAACAAGACCTCATTTTAAAGGAATTTTGACACACTTTCAGAGAAAAATATTATAAAATTCATAAACAATTGTTTTAGATTTTAAAGTGATTTTTTAATTTGCAATAATGCTACTGCTGACAGGGGATAAAGTAAAGCAAAGGATACGGGTCTAAGCTCGAGTCATCGACATTCGAACTCCATGACTAAAGGGAAAGCGTGGCATGAGCATCACGAACTCATTTGCATAGCCCCGAAGTATTTTGGGATAATAAAACAATCCATTGATGATACCACTCAAGGTTTCAACTTAAAAACAAGGCACGAATATTTCGAGAACAAGTGTAAGGCCATTTTCATTGCAAAATCAAAAGATTTGAGCTACTTTAATCAAGATTCCAGATCTGGAAAACTTAATTTTCCTTGAGATATTTTGCTAACTTTAAGGAAAATGCTAAGTCCATGTTAATCCTCATTGGTTGAGGTTAACATGCTTGGCTTAGGGGGATTTTGAAAATCATTTTTTGATAGCCATCAAACATGCATTTAGATAAGGAGAAGACAATGAACATACAAGGGGATGGCACATATCATGAATGGAGATGCTAACTTTAGTAATGGTCTAGAGATTATGGATGCTAAAAATGACAATGATTCATGCAAGCTAATGCATAAATGTGCTTGAAAGGTGTTAGGCTAATGATTCCTACATGGATTAAGGATAACAAGATGCATGGATATGGCATAAAATGCATAAGCAAGGGCTATCAAAATAATAAGGATGGAATGAGGCATTTTGCACATCAAAGGGGCGTTAAGGCATCCAAATCCTAAACTACCACAACCAAAGGCCACAATAATGCATGAAAATCCTAATAGGGTGATGGAAACATGGAGAGCTCACTAAAATGATGAAGATACTGAAAAATAGAAAATAAAGGTGATAAAGTAAGAAGTTATGCCAACAAAACTTCAATTTTGGCCAAATAGTTGGAGTAGCAGAGATGGCTTGAATTTCTCTCTTTTCCTTCCTGTTAATAAGCAAGAAAAGTGAGAAATAATGAGGTTTTGGTTTTGGTATGGATGAGGGTGATTTTTAGAATATGTAATGGTTAGGAATGAGCGTTTTAGGGCTGTTTTTGGGTGGTCAGTGAAGAGCTATGGGATTTTCGCTTTCTTGGTGTAGGAATGTGTTTTGAAAGCTAAAATTGAGCTAGAATCTAACATTCTTTAGCTGAGATATAAGTTGTCTATTTATACCAGCATTTTAGAGCCAATTTGAAGGTGTTTTCGGTCATTTCTCAAGAAAGACAAAGTGATGTCAGCTTGGTGGCTATAGAGTGGCTGTAGGGAGCAACTTGCTGCCAATGTGATGTACATACAGTGGCTGGTTTAAATGGTGAAATGATTTTTTGACAAATAAGGTGGCTGATGGTGATCTTGGTTAACAAACTAAGAAGTAGGGTGATCATGTGATTTTAACTTTTTTGATCTAATTTAGACTTCAAAAAAATGTTTTAATTAGTTTAAAAGTCCAAATTCATAATCTGATATGGGTTTTGATCTTTTTTTTTTATGCAAAGAAATGAATTAAAATTGAGTTTTTGATCAAAGGCGGATGAGTCAAAAATGCTCGGACCATGGAAAATGGCCAATATGTATCGATACATTATAGAATGTATCGATACATTTGGTCTAAAAACCTTGAGTGTATCAATACAATGAACATTGTATCGATATTATGAACCATTGTATCGATACTATGAACCATTGTATCAAATATTATGAACCATTGTATTGATACATGTTGATATTTATTGATACATTTCTTTATAGAATGAATGTTTTGGTCTTGGCATGGCCTAGTGTCGATACATGAGCTCCTGTATTAATACGTAAGCTTATGTATCGATACATTTACATGTTGTATCGATACAAAATGGGGATATTTCAAAATTTTGGCATGATGGAGTATTGTATCGATCATGAGAACCATGTATCGATACATTCCAGCAAATTTGTGAATTTTCTCATATCTTTTATCCCCAGACACCTTAAACTACATCTTTTGATGCCACATTTTGTATTTACCTTTGATATGATCCATAGGCCTTCTTGACCTCCTTAAAATACTTTTTCGATGGGCGACATTGTTGCACGGTGATCATCGCCCCCTCTTACGTCCATGCCCCAAGTAAAAAAATAGCTCGGACAAAATAAGGTGTCTATAGCCACCCCTCTTTAACTGTTGCTGAGAATCAGGATTAGGGCAAAGATAAATAGATATTATTTTGTCCAAGGTGGAATGATGCTCCCCAAAACACTAGGGTGCTAGCTTTTCTAAGGTTTGACCCCCTTAGGCAGGTGCAGAGTAACGTGGATTTTTAATATGGGTGCCGCCAGCTTGTACAAGCTTTAACTTAAACTTGGGTGCCACCAGCTTGTATGGGCTTTGATTGAGTGCCACCAGCTTGTATGGGCTTTGACTTAGACTTGGGTGCTACTAGCTTGTGTGGGCTTTAACTCAGACTTGGGTGCCACCAGCTTGTGTGGGCTTTAACTCAGACTTGGGTGCCACTAGCTTGTATAAGCTTTGATTTGAGTGCTGCTAGCTTATGTAGGCTTTGACTTAGACTTGGGTGCCACAAGCTTGTGTGGGCTTTGATCAGACTTGGGTGCCACCAGCTTGTAGGCTTTGAAAAGGTGCCACTGACTTGTAGGCTTTGAAAATGTGCCACTGACTTATGGGCTTTGAAAATATGCCACTGACTTGTGGGCCTTAAAAATGTGCTACTGACTTGTGGGCTTTGAAAATGGTGCCACTAACTTATGGGCTTTGAAAAGTGTGCCACTGACTTGTGGACTTTGAAAATGTGCAACTGACTTGTGGGCTTTGAAAAGGGTGCCACTAACTTGTGGGCTTTGAAAATGGTGCCACTAACTTGTGGGCTTTGAAAAGGTGGGTGCAACAACATGTGAGCTTTCAAAATATGCCATTGACTTGTGGGCTTTGAGAATGTGGCACTGACTTGTGCACTTGATGTAAGTATGATTGGCAATAGATTGTTTGTAGACAAGTTTGTTGCCACTAGCTTGTATAAGTTTAGGAAGGTTTTCTGATAGGCGCCTCCTGAATAATGCTTGGTTTATGAAGCTTAAAGTTCTTACCAAGTACTCTTTGGAGGTTTGATGAACTTGGCTTAAAGTAACATTGCAAAAACCATGATGTGTGATGGTAATATGAATGCATGATGTGGAATGTTGTCATGATTGCATGATGTTAAGTCTAATATAGGAGATAGCCATAGCTATTTTTGTACGTCATTCAGACTCTCATAGGGATGGTGATCCATCTTGGTTTAACTAAGGATTGGAATTTTACTGATTTCACTAGGGATCGTAGGTTGTCCTATCTCCACTGGGGATACGACAAAAATTTATTCTCAAGAATTTAGATTTTTGCATTTCCTAATTCGGGAGGCTTAATCATTTTTCTAACAATTAGAAGGCATTATCAACAATTTCGAGACTGTTTGATTGATTAGGTTGATGTCTTTGGTTTCGATAAGATTCGGATAGAACGTATAGGTCAATTTTTGGTTAGCTTAAAATTGTTTTTTTCTTGAGATGTGGCTTGTGAAAGCAAGAAATGGTTTGCTGTATGGTCATGCCAAACGAGTATTTGGATGTGAAAAGTGCATGATCTTGACAACCAGGGTGTGAATAGAGTTTCCTGTGCTTTTCTCTTCCTTTTAATGTAATATCGAGATGCCTTAATGCATATTTTAGTTGATTATCAAATATAATCAACTAAATGACAAGTGCAATGTGAATTTTACAAGGCAATATTTATTCATGACAACAAAGCGACATAACTAGGTATATTATTTGACAAATAAGTGATTTGGTGGCAAGAAGTATGATCTTTTGGGCGAAAGATGCCTCTGACAATCATGACATAGATGTTCCCTAGGTGCTTTTTAGGATCTTTCTTGAGCAATAAATGTCATTAGTATGAGCTGATTTCTAAAAGATCTCTAGGGTTGCTTTGCATTATCTTATAGGTACTCTCAGTTTTCTGCCCCATCAAAATTGATCTTCTCAAGTCACCCTTGTGGGTTTTCAACTGTAGTGAGGTTGGCTGCCCAGATGCCTTTTTCAGATTTTCGTCAGGACCCCTTTTTGTTTTTTTTATTTGTTTTACTCTTTTTTTTTTGTTTTTTTTGTTGTTTGTTTTTTTCTTATTTTCTCTCTTTTTCTTTAAAGAACGCCTTCTCAGATTTTCTTCCTCTACGTGTAATATTTCTTAATGGAATTTGAGTTAACTGGGTTAGGTAAGACATTGCTGTCCATTTTTGACAAGATTAGGGCCCTTTTGGAGAAGGCTTGCTTCACAACATACAGTCTTCCCCAATTAGAAGCCCACTTGCCCAATGCATCTTTGTGAATTGGGAAGATCCTTTTTAATACCAATTTGCCTTAGTGAAATTGTCGTGGGCACATATTTTCATCATGGGCTTGGATCATGCGTCTTTGATACATTTGACCATGGCGATAGCTTTCATGCATTTTTCCTCGATGAGGTTGAGTTGGTTGTATCTGTTCTTGACCTATTCAGCTTCTTCAAGTTTGGTTTCCATGAAGACTCTAAGAGAAAGGATCTCGACTTCGATAGGCAATACAACTTGCATCCCACAGATAAGAGAATGTGGTAGCACTCACGGAAGTGTGAACTAAGGTTTGATAGGCATGAATTGTAAAAAATAGCTTATTCTGCCAGTCTTTGTAAGTCTCAGCCATTTTGTAACTATTTTTTTAATGTTTTTATTGGTTGCCTCAACTGCCCATTCATCTTTGGGTAAAATTATGATGCTGGATCTTGAACTGTGAGTAGACTGCTTGATTTGGGAGGCCATATCTACAGATGATGTCCCACTTGACAAACTTACAGATAGTCGATCTAGGGACATTAGCATACAATGCAGTCTCAACCCATTTGCTAAAATAGTTGATCACTACCAAGATAAAATGATGCCCATTGGAAGCTTTAGGGGTGATTAACCCGATCACGTCCATGCCCTACATAAAAAAGAGCTATAGGGCTATCATGACGTGAGTGGCACTAAAGGGACATTGATCTTGTCCGAATAGATTTGATACTTATGGCATTTTCGGGCGTCATTGATACAGTCTCTCTCAAGGGTCAACCAGTAATAATCCGCTCTAATGATTTGTTTGCCCATCTGATGTCTATTAGCATGTGTGCCATAAATCCCTTCATGAACATCTTCTAGGATCTTTTTGGCTTCAGGAGTGTTAACACATCTAAGCAATACTTGATCATGACTCTTTTTGTATAAGATTTTTCTATTGAGAAAAAATCCCATAGCTAGCCTTTTGATAGTCCTTTTATTAGTCTCAGTTGCATGTTTAGGATATTGCTAATCCTTGATGTAACGAAGGATGTCATAGTACTATAGTAGGCCATCCTTATCTTTTTTGACACTATGACAATAAACTTGATTTGTGTAGATGCCTATCTAGATAGGAGCAACGTCTGACTCTTGGTTGACTTTAAACATGGATGACAAGGTAGCCAAAGTATCAGCTATTTGGTTTTTTTCTCGAGGTAAGTGTCAAAAACTAATTTCATCAAATTCTTTCTTAAGCTCTACTATCAGCTTCCCATACTGCATCAACTTGGCATTACGAGTTTGCCATTCCTCTTTCAATTGGTAGATGACTAGGGCTGAATCATTGAACACCTATAATATCTTGACATTCCTTTCAATAGCTGCTTAAAGCCCCATGACACAAGCCTTATATTCTGTAATATTATTCATGCAGTCAAAATTTAGCCTTGCTGTGAACGAATAATGACTCCCGTCGAGTGACATCAATATTGCCCTAATTCCATGTCTTAGAGCATTTGATGCTCTATGAAAATGCATCTTTCAGGATAGATCTTCGTTAGAGGCATCTTCGTCTTTAGAAATGCACATTAGATCTTCATTTGGAAAGTTAAAATTTAAGGGTTCATAGTCATCTGTCGCTTGACTTGCCAAAAAGTTAGCTCACACTGCCCTTGATGGCCTTTTGATTGACATAGGTAATGTCGTATTTAGAAAACATGAATTGCCATCTAGCTAGCCTTCCTGATAGTCCAAGGGCTTTGCATAGATACTTGATAGGATTAAGCCATGTAATCAACCATGTGGTGTGATACAGCATGTACTGCCTGAGTTTCTTGGCTATCCATAATAAAGTGCAGCATAACTTCTTGACTACAGAGTAATTGCACTTGCATTTTGTGAACTTTTTGCTTAAGTAGTAGATTGCTTGTTCCTTCTTTCTTGACTCATCATGCTGCCCTAATACACAACCCACAGACTTGTCAAAGACTGCCAAGTAAAGGATTAAAGGTCGATCGAGCACCGACGGTACCAATATTGGCAAGCTTGATAGATAATGTTTGACTTTATCAAAGGATTCTTGACATGCCTCATTCCACTATCCCAGATATTGTTTGCGAAAGAGCCAAAAGATGGGGTCGTATTTGTCAGTGAGCTAGGATATGAATCTAGCAATGTAGTTTAGTCTTTCGAAAAAGCTTCTCACTTCTTTTTGGGTTTGAGGTGATGCCATATCTTGAATGGCTTTGACTTTGTTTGGGTCAACTTCAATCCCTTTTTTGCTGACTATAAAGCCTAGAAGCTTACCCAAAGTGACTTCGAAGGTACACTTGGTAGGATTCAATTTGAGTTGAAATTTTTGTAATCGTTCAAAAAGTTTCTAAAGGTCTGTGACATGCTCATCCTCTTTCGTTGGCTTGGCAATCATGTCGTCAATGTAGACCTCAATTTCTTTGTGCATCATGTCATGGAATAGGGTTACCATGGCCTGTTGATAGGTCACCCCAGCATTTTTAAGTCCGAAGGCATGACATTATAGCAAAATGTCCCCTATATGGTTACGAAAGTTGTTTTCTCTATGTCTTCGGGTGCCATCTTGATCTGGTTGTAGCTTGAGAATCCATCCATGAAGGAGAATAGAAAATTCTTGGCTGTGTTGTCTACCAAAGTGTCAATATGGGATAGCAAGAAGTTATCTTTGGGACTAGCTTGATTCAGATCTCAATAATCAATAGACATTCGTACTTTGCCATCTTTCTTTGGGATTGGGACTATATTGGCAACCTATTAGGGATATTTGGCTACTCCAATAAACCCTACATAAAACTGCTTCTTGACTTTCTCTTTAATTTTGAAAAGCATTTTCGACTTCATCCTCCTTAACTTTTGTCGGATCGTTTGCATCTGGGCTTGATGGGAAGCTTGTGGACCACTATATCAGTGTCTAGTCCTTGCTTGTCTTGATATGACCAAGTGAATACATCCCGATATTCCTAGAGTAATTCTATCAACTTAGTCTTAGTCATTGACTTTATTGAGGTTTTGATTTTAACCACTTTTTAATCCTCTTGAATACCCAAATTTATTATTTTCATTGGGTCTTTATGGGGCATGATCTGCTTCTCCTCTTGCTCAACTAATCGTAAGAGGTCTGGCGGTACGAAGCTCTCTTTAAAATCTTCTTCAGGATCAGCTTTACTAGTGCAAATTGACTGTTCAAAATTAATCTTTAGCAACCCATTAGATACATAAGACAGGGCACCTAAAAGGGTAACGAAATAAACATTGCAAAAGGCACACACATAACTAAGGGATTTAGATAAAAATGAAGGCAAAAAAGGTTGAAAAGTGATACACAATATGGAATGATATATGCAAAAGTCATTTCATTGATAATGTTTGATAAAAAAGCCCCTTACATAAGACACCTATCTGCCTCTGCCTTTAGGCGAGGGCAGGTATTCATTTCTTAATGTTGCATGAAAGGGACAGGAAAAATGTAGGGGCTTCCGTCATAACCCTATCATCAAAATCAAGTCTTAGTGGAAGGACATAAATTTTATGGCTAGGTTTCTTAGAGATAGAGGTTATTAGGTGCTCTGTTTAAGATGAACAAGACATCTTTTTGCTATTCTGGTTGGCTTGGGTTAATTCATCCTCCAAAATGAAATATCTCATGGAGCGATGGAAACATTATCGATTTTGATTTTCCCTTTTGACCTAATGATCGTGTCATCTCGTGGTTGCAGATCCTCTTTTCTTGCTACTTTCTTTAGTGCGTATTAGCCTTGAATCCTAAGCTTCTTTTGTTAGCTTGAATAGTGATCTGTAAGGCCCAGGCCATCCCTTGTAGAGTCTTGCCAAGCCCTTTTCCAGCATGAAAACCTTTGCCAATGGTCATTTTTAAACCCGAGTGAGTACCTTTTACAGGTGGGGTTTAACTATGGGCAATCCTTCTCCCACAAATATTGCATTAACGAACTCGAAGGATTGGAAGAATGACTTCGGTGCATCTTCATTAGCCTCTATGTAGATATCCTCAATGAAAGTAGTGGTGATCATTTTTTTTAGCTCCAATGGTGACTACTTTATCATCTATCGTAAATTTAAACTTCTGATGGAGAGAAGATGGGGCGACTCCAGCAGAGTGTGTCCATAGCCTTCCTAATAGGTAGTTGTAAGAAGGATTAATATCTATAACTTAAAAGTCCACTTTATTTATACATAGGCCTATCTGGAGCTGGATTGTGATATTTCTATTTACTCCATGACATGTTCCATCAAAAGCTCAGACTATGGTATGGCTACTTTTGATATTAGACTGATCGATAGAGAGTTTGCTTAATATAGTCATAGGCATGACATTAAGGGCTGACCCATTGTCTATGAGTACTTTAGGCAAAATGCATCCCTTGCAATAGGTAGTGATATGCAGAGCTTTATAACTACCCCTACCTTAGGGTAGGATCTCATCATCAGTGAAAGAGATATAATTATTGGTCATGATGTTCACAAGCCAATCTAATTTGTCCACGAAGACATCCAGTGGCACATATGCTTCATTTAACACCTTTAGTGATGCATTTCGGTGAACCTTTGAATTAAGAAGCAAAGATAGCACAAAAATCTTTGCAGGTTGTTTGCTTAACTGGTCTATAATGTTGTATTCATTATGCTTGATAAACTTGAGAAAATCTATGGCTTTTTTTTTCACTTATTACTTCCTTAACTTTCTCAAGCTTAAAATTCTTTGCTTGGGCTTGAGTAGTACTGGTGCTTGGAGATGCATCAACCTTCTATTTTTCTTAAGCAAGTGGAACGTAACACCTACTGCTATGCGTTAGGTGAATAACTCCTAACAGTTCCATCAAATAAGTTGAGGGAGTTAGTTCTCCGATCATCACTACTTGATTCTCGTATTTCCATGGGATAGTTTTATTGCTCTTATATGGGAATGTTTTAGGTACTCCACAACTAACTTAGGTGTAGGTATCAAAAAATTAGCCTCAAGACTTGACTTGCCATAAAGAATAAGGGGTTCGTCTCCCATAAGGTGGCTGCATGGTTTTGTCTCCTATCATGTTGATAGATTCAGCAGTAGGTGTGATTTCACGATAGAAATCTATCTAGCCTCCATTCATTATTCTTTGAACCATGGACCTAAACTCCTTGCATGTTTGTAAGGTATGACCTACAACTATGTGGAAGTGGAATTGTCTTATATTTTTCTATTACATTGAGCAACTCGACCTGAATCAATGTTTGCCAGCTCAACAACATTGGCATCCTTACGTCCTTTATGCTTGCCTTGACTTCATATTTATTCTTAATGTCCATCATATTTGCAACCGACTCAGTATGGTTTGATGAAGGATTGGTGGCAACATTTGGTCCCTGGCTCATCTCGAACTACAAGACTTTTGAGTTAATTAGATTTTGCATATTTCATTTGGAAGATATGCAATTCTCAATGTCATGCCTTGCTACCCCAGCATGTTATTCACAGTGGGCATTAGAGTTGTACCATTATGGGTATGGTGTCTTTTCTTCTGGGCATAGATTGGGGCCACTAAATGATTTTGGAGCAAGGTCTGGTAGAGCTCCTTATAGGTCATAGGGATAGGATTAAAATGTTGTCTTTGTTGACTTGAACCTCGATTGCCAAGTGCATTATTGGTTGCTCGATTTATGCTTTGGTGAACTTATGGAAGGTAGCTTTGTGGTGGGTTAGATGCGAATGCAAAGGATGGGTTGTAGGCTATGGCATTAATTGGCTAAGGGGGTATTGCAATACAGCAAGAATATAGCATGCTTGGGTAATGAGGGTCAGGTATTTAACCGTTTTGGCTGAGATGAGCAGTATAACTTATGGCATTAGCCTCTCCTTCTTTTTTCTTACTAGCAATAAGCTTTTTGCTTGATCCAGACGGTTCCTCAGTTGACATTCTACCACTCTTAATGCCTGCATAAATCATTTCTCTAGAGAGGACTAGGTCTGCGAATTTCTTGGTGGCATTTCCTACTAGCTTTTCATAATAAGCAGTGCGTAAGGTGTAAATAAAAATGACTATCATCTTTTTTTTTGTAAAAAGAGGTTGGACTAGGGCTGCTTCCTCTCTCCACCTTTCGGTGTATTGCCTAAAACTTTTCATGGATCTCTTCTAGAAATTCATCAGGGAAAGTTGATCCAACACCTAATCTGACACGTGCTAGTATTAATTTAGAAAGGCCTTAGCCAAGTTAGCCCATGATTGGATTCTCATATGGTCTAGCTCAATATACCACTAAGCTGCCGCCCAATGAGGCTGTGCTGAAAGCAATAGATGAGGAGCTTTTCATCTTTCTCGTACCTGGCCATCTTTCGTAGGTATATTCGGACATAGACGAAGGGTTGATGGTTCCATTAAGCTTTTCAAACTATGGGACTTTGAACTTTAGGGGAATGACAAGGTTGGACACCAAAGACAGTGATTGCACATCAAAACCTCTAAACTTGTCACCCCCTCGATAGCTTGGAGGTGTTTTTCTAGTAACTGGAATTTGTTCACTTCTTTCATAGTCATGATAGACTTTTGACCTTCTGTTCTCTCTAGTTCCTCATGGTCAAGGGTTGTCGGATCTACCAATGAGACTTCTATGTTCACCCCTTGAGTATTAGGAATGAATTAACCTGCCACAATGAGATTTAGGTAGATAACTGGCAAAGCTTGAGTAGCAAGTGTAGAAGCGGGTCATTATTCTTGTCTAGTTTCCCCTTGGGCAGGTTCTGGATTATTGGCAGGGGGACTTTTAGCATTTGGAGGATCATTCCTTATTTTAACAATGCTGGCTTGCCCTTTTTCTTTTCATAAAGGCAGTCATTACTTCCATAAGTTTTGCGATTTGATTTTGCATTTCGTATTGCTGACAGAGCATATGGTCTTGTGATTCCTTAACCATTAGCTTAAGTCTCTCAATATGAGCTTCATGATCACTCTCCATGATTTGCTTATGGCATCGTGTGTTGTAACAGTGCGTGATGTAAGGTTCCATGTTCCTAATTGATCCTGGAATCCCTTGCACTTTTATGGCCGAATTCCTTTATTAGACTTATTTAAAAATGTATCTATTGATGAGCATATATGATGTAATGACGAGTTAAGATAATGAATGATTAGTGCAAGTGGAATGAAAAATGGTGAAATTAAATGTGTATATTATCACAACATACCCAGGGTGGATCCTCGTGGATCTATGGGTGCTATGACTTAAAATATTTTCCTGACTTGGAAAATTTCTTCTTGACCGAGACTTTTCTCTCTCGATGTGATGAGAATGAGAATGCATAGATTCTCGACTTATGATACAGTGAGGGGGACCATAAGACAAATCACTCATCTTATTGGTCTTGAATGACCATCACGAAATGGCCAATACTTGGAGTCACCACCGATCATTTTGGGCTAGGCATGATCGAATGCCTATTGAAACCTATGTTTTGAGTTACGAAACTCGAAACATGGATCCTGTGGTCTACGTAATACAAAGATTCAACATTTGGGTTCAGGAGTTGATTACGCTCGATGAGGTACAAACCTCTTCACAATGCTTGAAATCGGTACCTTATTAGCTATGTCTTATCTCAGTTTCAATTCTTTCAATCTTAACTTGTCACTATTTTGATATAACCCTCTTCGAATGCATGAATCTTATAGAAATGATCTAGGTTTTGATGAA
>JBBYHM010000018.1:13516743-13546969 GCA_038381775.1 Adansonia rubrostipa | reverse complement strand
GAAGAAGAAGAAGAAGAAGAAGAAGAAGAAGAAGAAAAAGAAGAAGAAGAAAAAGAAGAAAAAAAAAGAAAGAGTTGAGTCCTCTTACATGGAGGCCTTAGCATCCCTTTTATACATAAGTGCATGAAGCACATTGTCAAGTGTCATTGTCTAAATTTTGTTTATTTTTCGGCTACTAAACTTTAAGCCTTATTTGTCGGGGTGTCAATGGCTCCCTATTGACCCAGGATAAATTGTAGAGAGGTCTTTGTCAGAGGGTTATGTCAATCTTTGGAATACATTTTAGGCAACTAGCAAAGTGGGCGATTAGGCGACCAAGTTATTAGGCTCGAGTCAATTAGGTCATGGTTACCTTGTGGGAGATTTGGGTGATCGTCATGGCCATTTAGATGATCAGTGTCCTTTTGGCCTATTGTCATGGCCATTTAGATGATTGATGTGTTGTTGGGTATAACAATTACCTCTAGGGCTAAAGGTAGTTATAAAGTGACTGGACTTAACCCTAAGCTAATGTGGATAAAGGCATTAGTCTGGATATCTTTCAAAAATTTTTGACTTGGTGATCGCCATTAATGCAATATGGCAAGTAGCATTTTTATTTCCAGTCACAAAATGACTAAACAATTTAAATTTCAAATATATGACCTAGTAACTTTTGTTGTCATGAGTAGAAACTGCTACTCGACACGTGGCTCTCGGAGCATTTTTCAAGGTGAAGAATTGCTGGTTATTTAAATATTACTTTCTTCTTTGGGGCACTTCATAAAACATTTGAGAAACTGATTGATTTTCCTTTTAAGCACTAGGTGCTCTTCATTATCTTTGCATTCTATTTTTAAACTTCATTGTTTGCCTTGGATATTTCTTTCTTTTTATTGAATTGATTTATTCTCATTTCTGTCTATTTTAGTTTCATCTTTCTTCAGCAACAAGAGACTTCTATTTATGCTATTGTGGTTTGTATTAGTGGAGATTTCAAGGGGTTTGTTTTTCAAACTTATTCTTCAATTCTTGTTTAGATATAAAAAATCTAGGTTAATTTTCTGAAATCTTGCCTGTTTAATCTTTTACATAATAGATTTTGTGTTTTTTCATGTTTGTGGGGTGGATGATCAAAAGGGCGCACCGTTTACTTATTAAGTCAGTCGCCAAAGAGGATAAAGTAGAAACTTCTAGGCAAAAAGTGAAAAGTTGAGTAGAGGATTAATTAAGGTTGGTTTTATGCAGACTAGTGGTCACCTATTCTTGCTGATGAACAATGAGAAGGCTACATATTTGATGATGGCTCAAGGTAGTGATCAAGGAGAAGAGGTCGACAGTGTTCAAGATATCGAACAACTATTTGAGGAACAGCCATTTGACATGTTAACCGTCGAAAATATTTTGTCTGTCTCAGAGATTGAGCAAATACTTAAAAAGGTCACAGATAACACTGATGATGTTATGGACCTGGAGGACTTAGACACTAGGCCCATGGAATGGATTACCTGCAAGGTCAACATGCAGACTTTTAATAAGTGGATGGATGATAGGGGCATGAGCTTGAACTAGTATGAGGTTTCAGTGTCTTTGTAGGGCAAAAGTGTTAAGTGTAGATGGTGATAGCATGGCTTTCTATCTTTATATTTTCAAAGGAGGTTTTCACCTGCCTTTGAAGCCATTTTTCTGTTTGTTCTTTAATAGTATTTGTGTCACCAAATCAGCTAAAATCTAATTCATGGGCAATCATGGTAACGTACTTCTTAGTTTGCAAGAAGAAAGGCTAAATGTCTTCTGTGGAGGTCTTCAAGACACAGTTTGTCTTGAAGATAAGTAAGCCATGCCTGTATCACATACATGCGAGGGCAAAAGAAAGCTTATGATAGATCTTCCATCGAATGCCTACCTGATGAAGCATCAATACTTCATGATTTGCAAAAAAGCTGGTATGGAATAAGGCTTCCCAGTGAGATGAAACCATGGATCATCCATAAGCAATATGAAGCTAACCTTTAATAAGCAAGAACAGTAGCAAGTGAAGCTCTTAAAGGGTAGTCAAGTGAGTCAAGGAGTATAAAACTCTTTAGAACATTCAAAAGTGATTGTTTAGGCTTGGATGTTTTAAACATTTCAAAAGGGTAGGTACGTGCTCCTGGGAAGTGAAAAAAACATGTCTTCTTAGGGCACAAAATAAGATGATTGGTGCACTTTTGATTCCTTATTATGTAATTCATTATAGCGTGTGTCTCTATATGCTTGTTTGATTATGTTCTTATGCTTACAGAGAATAGAGCTGCTGAGAAGAAGTTTAAAGATGTGATTGAAGAGGCTGAAAATCTTGTAGAAGCTTCTAGCTCAAAATGTTAATCGGGGGAGGGTTTTTTTGGTTAGCTTACTAAGAAGATCGTGTCTAATCGACCATCGGCCTCCTAAATAGAAGAGGGTACATACTTGTAGTTTTTAACTTAATTGAAGACAAGTAAGCTGTGCCTATAACACATACATGCGAGGGGAAAAAGAAAGCTTATGATAGATCGTCCATCGAATGCCTACCTAATAAAGCATCAATACTTCATGATTTGTAAAAAAATACGTATGGAATAAGGCTTCCCAGTGAGATAAAACCATGGATCATCCTTAAACAATATGAAGCTAACCCTTAATAAGCAAGAACAGTAGCAAGTGAAGCTCTTCAAGGGTAGTAAAGTAAGTCATGGAGTATAAAACTCTCTAAAACATTCAAAATGTGTTGTTTAGGCTTGGATGCTTCAAACATTTCAAAAGGGTAGTTATGTGTTCCTGGGAAGTGAAAAAAGAGACGTCTTCTTAAGGCACAAAATAAGTTGATTAGTGCACTTTTGATTCCTTATTATTTAATTCATTATAGCGTGTGTCCATATATGCTTGTTTGATTGTGTTCTTATGCTTGCAGAGAATAGAGCTACTAAGAAGGAGTTTGAAGATGTGATTGAAGAGGCTGAAAATCTTGTAAAAGCTTCTGGCTCAAAATGTCAATTGAGGGAGGGTTCTTTTGGTTAGCTTACTAAGGAGATCGTGTCTGATCGACCATCAACCTCCTAAATAGAAGATGATACATACTTATAGGTTTTAACTTAGTTGAATTACTTTGATTTGATATAGCTTGTGTTTTATTTTCTTGTAGGCATAGATGCCATACAAGTAGCACTCACAGAACGTACAGCTAAAAAGGCAACCACAGAGAAGGCCACTACTTACTAATAGAAAGCTTAAGCAAAATACAAGAGCCAGAGGGGCCAAGATGATCTTCTTGCTACAAAAAAGCAGTAATTAGAAAGGGTAAAACTTCAAAAGAGGTCGTGGTTTCCCTTTCCATTCATACCTCAGTTCTAATGGTCCCTTCAACTTCAAGCTTTGAAGCAAGAATTTAGATGCCATGAGGGTGTCCACTAGCCAGGAGAGCTTCAACTGTTAGGGATAATAACCACTTTACCAGTTTGATTGATCATTAGTGGCCCATTGGTTCTTGGGATGCCAAGCAACAGTGGTTTAGTTGGCATTCCTTTTTTATTAAACAAGGGTAAAATGTTGGATTTTGAATTAGCTTTTAGATAGATAGTTAGGGGCACATCTTTAATGGACATAAGTTACCTATCAAAGAGGGGAACATCATAAAATCTAAATGCTTCCCTCGTATCCTTAGTGGAGGTAAGCTTGTAGTGTTTTGCATATGGGATTTGTTTTTTACTTTAATTTTTTATAACTTTTCTTTATTTGTTACAAGATTTACATTGCCAGACTACTTATATTCGCCAAATAGCAGGTTGACAAGAGAAGTTCAATAAGCAAGTCATTAGTGTTATGGAGCTGGAGAGCCAATTGATAAAAGCACAATAAGATAACATCAAACTTATGGACATCTTAAAAGATGTTAAGATGAAGCATGTAATTGAATCGCTAAATCTGTCAATAAGTTGGAGAAGGTGAATGGAGCAGCTGTTGAATCTAGCAAATAGTTGAAGACTGATGATGCTAAATTAGCGACAGTGAAAACTTAGCTTTCTTAGTTAGATCTCAACTTATCGAGGAACGAGCCCAACTAAATAGTCAGGAGGAACATATATTTGACAAACTTTTTGCCTCGATGGATGTATATAGGTAGAGTGCTCTCTATTGGGTGAAAATGCTATGTAGCCCTTTGGACTTGAGGAATATCCAATTGGGGATATTATGCTCATCATTTAAGGGGTTTAACCTAGTCATGCTAAGTTAGCAATAGGTGAAGGAGAGGTGAATGAGAGATGCTACCTTTATTACCTCAGATATTAAGAAAAACAAGGCTGATGATGGTTCTAGCGAGGAGGATGGCTAGCAAGTGGAATATGAGCTTTTTTCTGATGGCTGGTTTAGGCAAGCCTAGTGTTTTTAGGTAGTACTTTTTTCTAATGAACTTTGTTGTTGACCTCCATTTACATACATGTTTATTTTTTACTGAAAAAATTTTCTTTTAGAATTCATACATTTACTGCTATTTTGATTGTGTGTACAAATTTTGACTTAGAGTCAATTTTGGTATATTTTTAAAAAAGATCTATTGGTACATCTTTAGGATAACTTGATGTCACTTATTTGCATGCTTTAATGTCTAGAGAATACTTAGACTACTTAGCAAGCACTTATTATTGTTTTTTTTTTAAATGTTAAATGAAAAAGTGATATATAACCACGCATCTTCATGTTGAGATGTTAATTGGACCTTTGAGGTCAATCGCATGGGCAAGTTGGTATAATTTGTTTGTATGCTAAATTGTTTGGAACATCATTGAGGTTTTTTGCATAGGTGACTAGTTTACGACTTGCTCATTTATTGAAACTAGGTCATTTTCAGCCATTAGCTAGTTAGAGTGAGTTGGTGTCACTTGTTTTTTTTTCTTTTGAGATATGGCTTTTAAGGTTATTTGCTAGCTAGAATGACTCAGTGTCACCTGTCTGTGAAGAAAAATGTTGACTGAACCTTTGAGATCTCTTATTTGTTTGAGTGACTTGAGATTATTTTTTTAGATACTAATATGTCAAGAAACCTTTTGAGAATGCCTTTTTAGCTTAAATGATCCGATGTTGATCAGATTTTAAAGGGTTTTTATTAGCATAAGTGCATTGGTATTATTTGGGTAGACCTTTGAGATCTTTATTAGTTAGAGTGACTTGGTGTCACTTGCTCACATATTAAGACCTTTGCGGCCATTAGCTAGTAAGGATGACTTCGTGTCACTTGCTTATTTTCATTTTGAGATAGGACCTTTAAGGTTATTTGTTAGCTAAAGTGACTTGGTGTCACTTGCTTTCGTATAAGTTCGAGCAAATTAATGATAAGAAAATTTCTATACTTGCTAGTTTTGTATAGGAAGATAAGATGTCTAATTTCTTGATTGCATTAAATGATTTTATAAATAGTATTTTTTTAAATAGGTAAAGTTCCAAGTTTTTCGAATTGCCTTACTAGTCATATCAATCAATCTATATGCTTTGGAAAAAATGACTCTGAAGATTTGATATATCCTTTCCTAGTTTGGCAAAAGCTTCTTTCATTCTCCTGCTGGTCAACAGGCTTCACAACATAGTAAAACTAGATCACCAACTTGGAACTGCCTGTTGTAGACCCTCTTGCTGTAGTATTTGGATACTTGTTATGCTTCATCTACTATCCTGCTGTAGGTTCCTCTCTGCTTTCCTCTAACAAGTCTAAGTTGGCTTTTAAGTGTTAGTCATTTATCTAGCAGTCTATATTGGCTGTTCGAATGCTGTGGGCTTCAATTTCAGTGGGAATGATTACCTTTGTTCCATAAACTAAGCTAAAAGATGTTGCCCTTATGGCTTGACATTCAATCATTCGGATGGCCTACAGCATTCATAACGTTTCTTCTGCCTAAACTCTCTTTGCATCATCCAACTTTTTTTTTAATGGTTGTAGGATATTCCTACTCATGGACTCCACTTGACCATTGGACAAGAGGTGAGCGACTGAGCTATGTGCTAGGCTGATATGGAACCTTTCACAGAAGTCCTTTAATTTATCAGCTTGTAATTGTTTCATATTATTTGCCATTATGACATTAGGTATCTCGAATTTGCAAAAGGATAAATCTCTAATGAAACTTTCCATTGATCTAGCCATGATGGTTACTATAAGCTCTGCTTCTTTTTGTTTAGTGAAGTAATCACATGTGATGATTGGGAACTTTTACTATCTAGTCACCAATCAGAATGGTCCTAAAATGTTAATCCCCCATATGTAAAAGGCTATTTATTGAAAATTTACTTCAATGCATCGATAGGCTACTTAGGTATCTTAACAAATTGTTGGCACTTATTGCATTTTCTGACTAGAGCAGTTGCATTTTTTTTGTCATAGTTGGCTAGAAGAAACCCTATTTGAGCTTTTTGCACCAAGGCTCCACCCTTAGTCATTACCATATACTTCTTTATGGATTTCTTTAAAGACGTAATTTGTTTCTTCTATGTTTAAACACCTGAGTAAGGTAAGAGTGAAGGATTTGTTATACCAGGTATCGTCAATGATTGCATACCTCATAGCCTTTTCTATAGTCGCCTTCACAGTAAGGGATCTGATGGTGTAATGTTATCTCTGAGAAAAAAGAATAGAGGTTATCTAATTATCCTTTTTACTGGTTGCTCTTCGTATATGTGCCTTTCGTAGCTTGGCATCTCCATACATTCGAGCATGACATTTTCCTTGCTTAGAATCTCTATAACACTTGCCATTTTGGTCAGTGAATCAGCTGGCCTATTCTATTCGTGGGGTATCTACTCTATTGCTATATGATCAAAAGAGTTGCATAGCTCTATGATTATAGCATGGTATTTGGCTAGTAATCGATTCCTGACTTCATATATCCTATTTACTTAATTGGCCATCAATTCAGAGTCCATGTAGGCTGTGAGATAACTGGCTCCCAGCATTTTTTTTTTTAGTTCCAACCTTGCAATTAGTGGTTCATATTCTACTCTATTTTTGAGGTGGTAAAGTTGAAGGATAAGCTATATTGCCATTCTGGCCCTTCGAATCAACTAGCAATATACCAACTCCTGATCCGTTCTTATCAGATAATCTATCAGTGTAAAGTGTCCATCATTTAGTATGGCCCATAGTGGCATATTGTTGATTTGGTTCCCCTAGCTAGGGTTTGGTTGTGATAGGGCGATAGTTTTATTACTTTCTTGGTTTGCCATGGCCTCTTTGGAGTGCATGAACAAGCATTTAGCTACAAAATTTGAAGGCTTATGCTTTGATCATTTTTTTAGGGCTATAGGTGAGGCCAAACTTGCTAGATTCTATACTTTAATAAATCATCCACCTTGTTGAGTCTACCTTTAAGAGTATTTTTAGGGGCTAGTTAGCAAAGATGATAATGGGTTATGCCTAAAAATATTATCTGAGTTTTCTTGTGGCCATGACAAGGGCGTATAACAATTTTTTGATTCTGGTGTAATTCATCTCGCCATCTTAAAGCACCTTACTGACATAATATACCAGATGCTACATTCTATCTTTTTCTTTATCAAGATAAAAACGATCATCTCATTAGACGCAAACTAGATAGACAAATAATTGTTCTCGAGATAGTGAATAATGATGGCAAGCATAGGTACTTTTTAAGGTTGTCAAACTAATGTTGGCATTTATTTGCCCATTTGTATTTGGTCATCCCTTTGAGGAGCCTAAAAAAAGATAAACACTTGTCAGCCGATTTATAAATAAAACGATTGAGTGCCACCACTTAACCTGTTAGTCATTGTACCTCTTTGCTTGACCTTGGTGCACCCATCTCTAGTATCGCTTTTGTCTTCTCTGAGTTTACTTCTTCCTGTATGAGGATACCATGAAACCAAAAAAACTTACTTGCGGTTACTCTGAACACACGCTTTAGTGGGTTAAGCTTCATGTTATACATGTTTAGTATATGTAAAGTTTCTATCAAGTCATCCATATGCTGCTTAACAGAGGGGCTCTTGACTAGCATATTATCCACATAAACTTCCATGGATTAACCTATCTGGTCCTTGAAGATTTTGCTTACCAACCATTGGTATGTAGCTCCGCATTCTTCAAGTCAAAGGGCATCAACTGATAATAGAATGTTCTATCTTTTATGATGGATGCCATTTTTTTGGTCGATGGGGTTCATCTTGACCTAGTTATAACCTGAAAAAGCAGCCATAAAGCTTAAAAACTTGACTAGTAGAAGTGTCGACCAAACGGTCAATAGTTGGCAATAGGTAGTTGTCTTTAAGGTAAGCTTTGTTTAAGTCCATAAAGTCAATGCAGATTCTCCACTTTTCATTCACCCTTTTGATCATGACACATTAGCTAGCCATCTAGGGTACTTGACTTCTTGAATGTCATTCATAGCTAGGAGTTTATCCATTTTTTCTTTGATCGCCTTAAGTTATTTAGGTGTAAAATAACTTTTCTACTTTACTAGCATTATCCTTAGGTCAATGTTGAGTGAATGTATCATAACTTACATCAATCCCCTGCATATTAGCTATCAACCAAGCAAAAACATCAAGATTTTTCTGAAAGAAGCATATCAAACAGTTCTTCTCTTACTGGTTGAGTAAGACACTCTGTTAGTAAAAGAGTTCAAGGTATGATTCATATAAAGCCACATTTTTTGTTTCTTCAGTAGGTTAGGGCTTACAGTGATTGAGGTGATCTCTTAAGTCTAAACTATCAAGCATGAGGGCCTAAGGCTTGGTTGGCATGATGACGTTATGGCGCTGGTGTTATGGTGAGGTTGTTTTCTTGTGGCTCTACATTTGGTTGCTTTTTCTTATCAAGTTCAATTGACCATAAATGGCACCGTCGAGTGGTTTTTTAGTTAGATCTTATGTAACCCACTCTAATAGGTGTAGGAAACTTAACAATTAGGTAGTAAACAGCTATTATCATCTTCATTTTCTTCATCACTAGTCTCTATAAAATAGCATTGTAAATAAAGGGTTGGTTAACCACAAAAAAGTCTACCATGGCCATTATTGTATGCTCGTCATCACCCAAAATGACTAGCAATGTGATCGTTCCCTTAATGAGTATTTTTGGTTAGCGAACCTATAGATCCGGGTGGATGGAATGAGGTCTTTGTCTTCAAATCCTATCTTTCAAAAGGCATCCTATTGTAGATCTCAACTGTGCTGCCGTTATCTATCAGGATTTAGTTGACATGATAGTTGTCAATAGTGGTGAATATAATGATAGGGTCATTTTCGTTGTTTGCCATTAGGTGAATATCTTCTTCTGTGCAGACTAATTGCCAACTGTCCTATTTTATTTTTTTCAGGGCCATGTCAATAGCTATGATGCTTTGTAGGTGAGACTTTTTTTTGGACTTGTTTGTAGCTCACCCACAATGAGATTAATTACTTCGATGATTGGATGCCTGCTCGTTGTTTTGTTTTGCTGCTTTTTAGATGATTATGGTCTTTTTATTCTTTTTTTTTATGAATTGCTTAATCTCTTTTTTCCCCGTCAATGACTCTATTGTGTTTTTTCAAGGAAATGCAATCTTTAGTGACATGCCCAATATTGTTATGGAAGTAACAATGTTTCCTAGGATCTCTTTTGCTTCATTTTCCCTCCATTAGTAGGGGCCTTTTAACTACGTCATTCCTCATAATGATGTTGAAGATCTAAGCCCTACTGAAGTGTATGAACTGTACCTTGTTTGAAAGGGGTTCCATTCTCTTTTTCTGATCTGTTGGTAGTTATTCTATGGTTGCTTGGCTTGCTATTCCTTGGTTGCCTTTGACTGAAGCGATCATTCCTTTTGTTAGGTCTATCATACTAGTTAATGTTTGGTTCTCTATCTTGGTATTAGACTTTTTGGCTGGCATCTCAATCTCTTCCGCTTTAATATACTTTTGTGCTTTTATGAAAAAGCTGATATAACTTATTAAGTTGGGCATCAGTAAGTGCGCACTTTAAGTACTTGTGGCACACTCCTAAGATAAAAGCTTGGATCGCCCACTTGTTATTTAGGTCATGAACTTCGAGGATCATTGCATTGAAAGCTTTGTTGACTCCCTTATAGTTTTTTATTCTGTTTAGCTGCCATAGGGCTGGCAAAGATTTTGGCCACCGTTTTACAAATTCCAAAATAGGCAAGAAATTTTCTGTCCAAATGATCAAAATTTGTAATAGAGCCAAGCTTCAGTGAATACCATTATGTACGTGCTGGGTCATGCAATATGTTAGAAAGATATGAACTATACTGCATCTGAGATATCTTTAAGGTTGTGGAATGCCGAGAAGTGGTTGAAATGGTCTACTGGGTCAGCCATCTTGTTGTACGTGTTGGGGAAGACTTTTATTTTTCTACAAACTGGGACTTATCGTATGGTGGTTGACAAGGGCTGTATTCATCGTCTACCCATTCCTAACTATTTTTATATGGCTGCTTGATGTTTTTATTTTTTATTTCAACACAGTGACTTGCTCAGCAAGATCTGGGATATGGGCTAGCTGCAAAGGTCCATTTGTCTGATCTGAGTGTTTAGGTTATGGTGTGTTGTACAGGCGTCGAGCAGAAGCTTTCTATAACACCCTATCAATCTTGGTTCTTTGTTTGGATTTGTTGATTTGGGCAGTTTACCAGTTATAGGGTTGATCTATCCACATGTGGTGTGGTTTGGCAGTTAGCTTAGGAATTGACTAGTTGGGCTAGCTGCAGCTGCAGTTGTTACATTGTCGAATTTATAAGACGGGTGTAATCATGGGGTAGGTTCATATTAGTGCATGGGAATAGAGAAGGGGTAGGTTCATATTAGTGCATGGGCGTAGAGAGGGTTGAGTAAACTTGTGGAATAGAATATGAGCTATGTTATAGAGGTGTTGTTAAGCACCATGGGTGTATCAGAGGTGTTTACAACTGAGGACGTGAGGATGGTTGTGGTTGGATTGTTAGAACCTAATAGCTGGGTGGTTTGTGGTTCTTAGGAAAGTTGCCTGTCGATAAAAAGTTGCATCCCATTGGTGAGAGTAAAGCTAGCAAGTTTTGGTAGTAGCTAAAGGGTGACTGTGGTAGCCAAAAGTGTATGGATAATGGTGTTTGGGGATATAAGGACGCATAAAGGTGGAAGTCTTAGGGGGAGGGAAAGTTGGTATTAAACTAGGTGTTATGATAGCGAGGTTAGCGAAAGTCTGATTTGCTATGTTTGGTAGTAGGGAGGTTTGTAGTGGTTTAGTTGTTTGTGGAATAATAGCATCAATAGGTTTGTTAGCCATGGATTTTCATTCAAGTTTCCCACAAACAGCACCAAGTGTTGATGTCTTTTTAAAGGAGGCTAGATGGTAGAGCATAAATATGACCTGAAATACAAAAAGAGTTTAGAAGGGCGCCGAAGTTGAGACTCTAGTGTACACTACGGTGCTTAAGTTAACCCAAAGTTTTTGAAAAACAATTAGAGAATGAAAAAAAAGAAGAAGAAGAAGAAAAAGGAAGAGGAAAAGAAGAAAAGCTGAATCCCCTTACCTAAAGGCCTTAACATCTCTTTTAATCATAAGTGTGGGAGCACTTTGTCAAGTGTCATTATCTAAATGTGGCTAGTTGTCAAGCTACTAGACTTTTAGCTATATTTGCTAGGAAGTGTTGGTGGTTCCTACTAACTTAAGACACATTGTACAAAGATTTTTGTCAGGGGTTATGTCAAAGTTCGAAATGTGTTCTGGGCAACCAGCAAATTAGACTATCAGGCAACCAGGTTATTGGACTTGATTTGATCAGACATGGTCGCCTCGTGGGAGATTTGGGCAGTCATCATGGCCATTTAGACGATTGGTGTGCTCTTGGGTGGTCATCATGGCTATTTAGACGATCAGTGTGCTTAAGGGTATAACACCTATCATATATGAAATTATAGGGCACCACTTGAACTCTAGAAATTATTCACATCCTAAATCAATGAGAAATGAAGTAGGAATCAAGTTAAAACATAAACGATAAATGGAACAAAGAAATGAAAAAGATGAGTCATGGAGATTAGTAGAATCTTATAAATTTTGGACGACAAATAGAAAGAGAGAAAATATGAACCTCTAATTTAATTTCAGAACTAAGAATTGAAGGACTAATCAAAGGGATTTCGAAGCAACTCCATTCCATTATTGAAGGGATCATTTTGAGCGAGAAATTTTATATAAGTTTGTCGGATTATTGTTTCATACACAGCAGTGAAATTTTAAATTTCATAACTATAAATCTTAAAATTTTGTCAATAACCTCTTGCTCAAGTGACAAAAGATTTAATAGCAGGAGAGTTTAGATTCGGGCTTTAACATCCATTCTTTAGCTTCCAAATTATCCAAAAAAAAAAATCATAAATACAATTAAAAAGTGCAGGCTTGTTAAATTTTTAAACTTAAGTTCTATTTGATAGTATAAAAAAGGAAAAATAAATAATATTTTAATCATTGAGATTCATAATAACTTGTGATATTTTTTATTCAATCATTAAATTAAAATATTTTCTTCCTATTAAACGGAATGTTAATATTATTCACAAAATTTAAAAGGCCTACCTTTAATATATGTACGAGATAATTTTTTGAAATTCTAATAAACGTAAATTAGTACAGTTTCCTTATGTGGTGATGCCTTGGGATGTAAATTCCATCTAACAACAACGCGGGTTGATGGAAAATATAGTGGTACATTCTACTTTTAAGCAATAAAATCCTTGTGATTAAAAGAAGGGAGATGGACTTTGTAAACAGTCAACACTTTATATGCAAATTGCAATGTTAAAACAGCAAATTGACATTACAAAGTTGTTGATGCAAGGATTGTCGGACTGTGCTTGCTATGAGGTATTCTATGAGGTATTATTCACTTTAGAGCAGTCATGGACTATCCTCACGGATTTATCCTTTGAGAAAAGGCACCTCGATAGGGAAAGGGTGGCGCTTGCTTTATAAGCCACAGTCCATATCCTTGGCTAATCAATGTGGGATTGTTGTCATGCCCTAACACTAGCCCCCCTAGGCAAAGGTGTGGATTGTGTAGGTTCATACAGATGGCGCCAATTGTTGATGCAAGGATTGTCGAACTGTGCCCGCTATGAGGTATTGTCTGCTTTGGAGCAGTCATGGACTGTCCTCATGGATTTATCCTTTGAGAAAATGCGTCTCGATAAAGGAAGGGTGGCCCTTGCTTTATAAGCCATAGTCCATACCCTTGGCTAATCGATGTGGGATTGTTGTTTTGTCCTAACAAAAGTAATTCATAAGCTAATGTTAAAAGTTTCTTCTGGTTGGGATAATACTTAATCTTTCCTCCTAAGTTAGTTGTGGTTAGGTTTGGCAACTAGCGGGGCTTATTGTTTTTCTCCTAGCTTGTTTTTCAACCTAAAACCTAGGTTTATAATTGAAAGACCTCATTAACTTTGGCAAAAGTTTTCATTGAAATAAATGTTGTATGTATTGGTTCAAAATTCACAAGATTTGATAATATAATTTTTAGAGATTTTTCATGGATATGATTATTTGATGTTTGATGACAGACTGTTAGAAATCGAACGAGAATACTCAGATACTTAAACGGTGATATAATCGTAAGCTTATTGTATTTAATGAATTTTCTTTCTTACGTAAACAAGTTGAGTACTAACACAGAGCCTTGTTAAATTGTTATTTCTTACGTGAACAATTTATTTTTCGATTACACTTCCACTTGCTGGCTGATTGAATGTCGACGGGGCCTTGAGCTAACATTAAATTCATTAGTCAACCATATATACTACTTGCCTTTTGTTGAAGTGCAAATGCTGCGAGTAAAATTGATTTAACAACCGGTTTCTTATCTTCTTCCTTTCAATTAATAATCACCTTTTTAAACTAAAATTTTATAATAAAATTTAGATCACCTACTAGTTGCTGAGTTTCAAGATCGGAAAATGCTATTTTGCCCAACTAATGTTGTAAATCTGTAGCAAAAAAGAATCAAACTAAATGTAAATAATTTTATGAAAACAAAAGAGATACATAGATAAACAATGCATGAACCATCTATAAGACTGTAAGATGAAATACCATCACCCTCTCGAGATGTGATAATAGAGCAGATTGCTGTTTTGGATCAGATGTGATAATATAGCGGATTGGTGTTTTGGATGACTTTAGGTTGAAGTTGTTTTGATATCATATTAAGTTCAAATCGTTTGAATTTTATACGGCTTATTAGAATTTGTTTTATAAAGCTCACCTTATTGTTGAGTTTAAATTATTAAATTTCAAATCAAATCAATTTTCATTTTGAATGATTTTGGATTAGATTTTTAAGTTATTAAAATATAAATTAGTTTCAAATTACAAATTCAATTTGGACTGATTGACTTATTAACTCATTTTTGGTAAACCTGAGTTGGATGGAGTTTGAGTTTAGACAAATTTTTAGTTCTTGCTTAACGACTCCAACCGGGTATTATTTCATGTTTAACGCATGCAATGCTAAAGAATTGCGCGAAGAAAGAGAGAAAAAACAAAAGCGAGAGGACCATTATGATAAAAAGGAAAAGGCAAATCAGAAAAGGGGAGTGTCGAGGATTATAGCATGGGTAAAAATGACCTTCTGACATTTTAACAAACACTTGGTGTTGAATAACGGAACAGAATTCTCAGATTCCTTCACGTTTATTCACGTTGACGAAGCATAAAGTTGAAAGTGGCTTGGTCCCAATTTTCAGAGAATTCTGACAATAAGCAATTTTCAGGATTTCCAGGGACCAACTTCGATCCATACTAGCGTTATTTATAAGCAAAACAGCAATAGGATATTGCTTTACACTTACGAGATTCCATAAGAAAATGAAAACACAGCCAACAAACAAAGGACAAAGACAGAGAGAAGAATCAAAACGCAAGGATTTATATACACTATCGAATGTCTATTCAAATGACTCAATTACCAGCTTAATTTTGTACAGATTTTCCTCCATAAGCCGCTCATTGAAACATCGACAACCCCACTAATACGAAAACAATTTCCTTCTTCACTTGAGACTCAAACAAAATCAATACAAGATTTAATAGCCATGGACCCCAAGGCCCAAGCCATCTTCTCATTTACTTACAAGACACCATCCTTTCATTACATACAAAGAACCCTTCAGACATATTTACACTAAGAAAGGGTTCCTTCAGTTTTTTTTTTTTTTTCCAGTCACTAGCAACTTCAAAATCCTCTGTTTTAAAATGATCTTTTTTAACCTCCTTTTCTTTGATCTATGTACTCTTTGTTGATTGAAATAAGTTCTAAGCCAGCGCAGGGATGCTGCAATTTCGCCGATCCTTCTCAAGGCAATCAAAACCCTCGACTCTTACAGCTGGTTTGTTACTAAAATTCGCCCGAACACAGCCTCCTTTCCTAGCAGAGGATGATGGAGATGACGAGGACAACCCGGAAGGAGGTGGAATCGGAGACAATTGCGACAACTGGGTGATGATCTTCTCGTCCCCAAATCGAGCATCCTGTATTAATGGGTTAGCTACTCTGCTCGGCGGCGACCCACAAAAAAATGGGGGCGACGACGCTACTTGTGTACAGCTTTCTTCCGCTCTACAACCACCCTGTCAAATTCCAAAACCAAGAATCATATACTTTTTCATATGAAACGAGACAAAAGAAATGACCAGTTCTTCTCGTACACGACATTTGAAGAAGAAATCTGAAGTACCAAAACTTCGTTTTTCTAGAAACTCTTTAGTTGGCACACTGACAACACACTGTTTTTTGGCGTAAACGAAACTAACGGTTAAATTTTAAACGGTCCCCCCAAATGGGTGCGCTGCAGAAGACATTTCTAGCATCCAGACGTCGCCATTGTTCATCCGACAAAACCTCAGATTTTTCATTTTTAATTTTATAATTTATAGAATAATTTACTGGTTAAGACCATTATAAATAGCAAGATCTAAATGCCGTAGTTTTTCTTTAAAAATAAATAAATTAGAAGAAGGAAGCATACCTTTGTAAGAATCATATCCAAAATATCACTCCCTCCTTTTGAGTCACATAGCTCCGCTTGATGGCTGAAAAGCATCAAACAATTTGTTATTTGATTTAAAAAAAAAAAAAGAAAAAGCAGGGTACAAGTTGAAGGGCATAGAAACAGGGGAAAATTTACCCAAGTTGCCATCTAAGGGACCTAACAGGGTGGTCGTTGAAGGGGGTGTTTAAGACACCCAAACGACGTGGTTTTGGGCAGATCATGGTCTCTCTCCGATCCGTAACCATAACCGAAACCGAAATGGAAATGGAGCTCCGCAGCTCCTCACGGCTGCTTCCAACCGTGCTTTGTTGGATCGCACACTGATTCATCTTTTTCCTCTCCCCTTTTTTTTTTTTTTTAACTATTAACAATTAATATCCCTGTGTAACATAAACAGAAGCTTAATTAAACATCGTCTTAAATAAAAAACCAAAATTTAACTGTAGACTTCTTCCGTTTTCATTCTAAGATTAAAATTCAACAATTATTGCAAAAAAGTCCTAGATCGATAGATCTACTGAATCAAAAATTAAATATTAAAATAAATCGATCAATTGCAATTCGGAACCAGAAAAAAAAAATTAAAACTAGCGCGTATTAAAGTTCTTCATAGATCTAAAGAAGCTTAGAAAAGTTATTTATAGAGAAAAATTAAGCTTAAATTTCTAAAATTAGGTTTCGGCAAAGAAATGATTCAGATCGAGGAAGAAAAAAAGGAAATTCTAGGAAGGCGTTGTTCGAAGCGCTGAAAAAATTGGAGGGAAAAGCCGCCCAAAATGGGGAAAAAAACTGAGGCGAAGAGCTGCTGAAGAGAAAGAAAGAGAGACTATTATACCTTTGTTTTAGCTGTACACCTGCTTTGACAAACTGTTGGAGTTGGCAGCAAATATAAACAGAACACGATATTAAAAAGAAAAAAAAAAACGAAGAGAAAGGAAAAAAAATGGAAAGAAGTGAAGCAGAGAAGTCAGGCAAGGGAAGAAAGAAGGACAGTTACGCAGAGGTCCCGAGTGATTTATAGAAGAGAGAGGAAAAGCGGAGAGTGTAGAGACAAGAGAATCATGACAATTGCAAATAAAAGTCATAGGGGAATGGGGCAACACCAAGCTTAGAATAGAAACAAACAAATTTTGAAAAATGAGAAAAAGAAAAAAAAAAAGAGAGAACTTAAATTAGTCAAAAGTTTTGAGTTCAAATTTAACATGAAATTTGCATTAAATGATTAATCGAATTTTATTTTTTATTTAAATTTAATTTAAAATAAAAATTATTTAATTAAATTTATTTAATTAAATTTATTTATTTAATAAAATTTTTATTTTTATATTTAATTTTAAATTTAATTATTTATATTTTAAATTAAAATTAATTTAATTAAACTTACAGTCAAATATTAAAATATTAAAATATTAAAACAATTCATTGGATGGTTCGAATTGCACAAACGTAACTTTCATCATACGTGAATTAAATATAATTTTGAACAAAATTCGAGTTTCGGACATATTTAGTTCACACTTCTAAGGGCAAAAATGAGAAAACGACAAAGAAGCAAGCCAACAAATTCTCTACACTCTTTGATTTGGCTCAGCTCGAGGCTCATGCATTCATTTTAATTTGATAATAATAATTATTATTTTTTGTATAAAAATCACCAAGGCGGTGCCGACTTACCGCGAGAAATAACATCGGTAATTCGGTATATGCAATTCAGCACTCGATTTTAATGCCTAATCTTAGGTATTAAAAATTAAAACATCTTTAGAAATATCAGCGAACCGATTAGTGCTACTCCTCTATGTTAACGCATTATCTAACCGGTTTGCTTCGCGTCGTGACTCGTGGGCTTTAGACGGAAATTGGAGTTGCTGTGTGCTTTTGACACGCGTCCCTTGATCTTTATTTCAAAGCTTTTGGTCTAAGTAACGTGGTCGGCATAGGCGTGGGTTTTTTTTCTGGCTATCGTTTGGATTTTATTATTGCCATTTTTTGGACTTTTTGTTTTTTTCTCTCAAAATCATTTCGGATACATCATCGTCGTCGTAGACACCAGATTTTAATCTAGGGCTACTTATGGTTATCGTTTCTTTTACGATATTTTGAGGCCTAATGTTACTTGCAAGCTTTTTGGTCTTTGGATGTGACCCTTTGAACTCATTATAGAAAAAGCCCATGCGCTTGGTAATTGTTATACCTCAATTTTTATTGGAAAAAATTAGATGTAAGACTATGGAGATTTTTTTTAAAGAAAATGGGCAATGAGAAATTATAATTACACTTAAGGAGATGTAAAACTTAAATTTTACTTATAAGAACACTGTAATTACCAAAATACTTGAATAAAAAATAATTAAAAAATTAAAAAAATTAAAAAATAAAAGAAATATATATTTTTTGAATAATTTTTTTAGTATAATTTATTTAAATTAAAGTTTATAAAAAATTAACATTTAAAAAAAATAATTGATACTTAGCTCTATGCACTTTTTTTTGAATAAAAAAATTATATCTAAGCAAAAAAAATTCCCTTTTTTCTTTTTTTTTATTTTATTTTTTCTTTACTTGCCCGTATCCAAATATAGGTTCAATGAAAAAACAAATTTTTAAACCTCCTATCTTTGGAACGAGAAGGCCAAAGGAAGAATGATGCTGGCAACACCACCATTCTATTATTTTCTTCCGAGTATTTCAATTTGTCTTCTTCAATTTCCAAGAGAAACATACAAAGAGAAAAGGATCCCTAGCATTAGTAATTAAAAAAAAAAAAAACCTTCATTCCAAAACCTTCTTCCTTACAAAAGGAAAGAAAAAAAATTGCTGAAAAAATGAAACGATGTACCTCAGTCTCTTTTCTTTAGTAATATTTTAAGTCAAATCTTATTCTGGCTTCTCCTATGGCTACGGCACTTTTTTAAATTTTATTTTATTTTTTTCATTGTAATTCAAATTATTTATATGAACTTTTCTCTAGAGGAAGTCATCTTCGAAAGAGGGAGATCATGAACTAACTACGTCAAAATTAGAAAGAGGGAGATCATCTTCCAAAGCAAATGAAAAAAAGAGGATACTTTGGGAAGTCGCGGTCAGCACAAACTTTTGCCATGAGAATGGGTTTATGGTGGCGCTAAGCTCCTCTGACAATGGAGTTCTAGGCTTCGTTTCATAAATTCCAACAATAGGAAGCTAGTTTAGGACGGATGGAGAACACGATCCAACGGTGGGTTTGCGAGATCGAAAGGGGCTGCGCTAAAACTTCAGACTTATATTTGAAAAAAATAGAGATATTCTTTGAAAAAAACAGAGGTCAGAATCAAGTTAAGAGGACCAAAAAAACGTTGGGATGGTTTATGAATCCAATTGGCCGCCGGATTCTAGGTTCATGGGCTTAGGTTTTGCGGGTTTAGGGTTGTTAAAGAAGAAGGAAGAGAAAAAGAAAATCTGTTATTTGATTAAAACCATCTGAGTAATTACGATTTCCTTAAAAGTAATTTTAATGCAATTTATTTCCTTCTATGTAATTGTTATTTTCTATTATCCTAGCTAATAAAAATAAACTATCCGTTGTTCTTAAATCTAATTAACCAATTTATTATTATTATTATTATTTTTTGTCTTTCTTTGCTTAACTTCATTTTAGATTTCCTTTCCTCGTTCATCCACAAATGACCGAAAAGAATCATAGGCGACATTCGAATTCTAAAACATAACAAATTCAATCCAATTTTTAAAATTTGAAAACCAACGAGATCAAACCCAATTTGGAAAGACAACAAATCAATTTAAAACTAAAGTTCAGTTTGTCTTGTGGAAAATTCTTTTAGGAAAACGTTTGCTGTATTTTTCGAAATTTATTTTACAAAAAATAGTGTGACCAATGAAAAATGATTTATTAATAAATGAAATAATAATGTTTTTTTCTAAAAAATTTTCAGGAAAAGCCACCTATAAATAACATGGTTTTCGAGTTAAAACTTGACTTAAATTGAGTCAAATATTATTATTAAAAATATTTTAAAACATCAATATATTAATATAAATTATTTTAATATTATAATTTTTACTATTTATATTTTAAATATTATTTAAAATAAATGTTTATATTTTAATAATATATAATAATATATAATATTTTTAATAATAAATGATAAATTATTAATATAATTTATTATTTTAAAAAAATTCAATATAACAATTTTATTATTTAATAATAAATTTTAAATAGTACTTGTAATATTTTATTGGAATTTTTTATATTACTAATAATAAATTCGTATAGTACTTTAAAAGAATTAATAATAAATGTTTTAATATAAAATATTAATATTTTAATAGTTGAGATATTAATAGAGATAATAGTTTAACAATTATAGTTATATTTTAAATATTTTAAAATATTTATATAATTAATGTTTTAATGATAAATAGGATTATTTTATGCATTTGATGTTAATATAATATATTAGTATTAAATGTTATTTCTAAAATATTTATATTTGAAATATTAATATTAAAATGAATAGTTTAATGATAAATATTTTTTAATATTTTAAATATTAGTATTTTAATATTTATCTCAATATTACTATTTAAAAATTATGAAAAATAAATATTTAATAATTTTTATAATATATTAAATATTTATATGATTAATTTTTTTGTAATAAATAATATATTTTACGTATTTAATATTAGTATAACATTTTATTATTAAATATTGTTAAACCTTTCAATGGTGAAAGAAATCAAGATGGGATGAATTGATTTCTTAATATCTTTTCCAAATTAAAACTTTGATATATAAAACGAGAAATTGAAATAACGAAATTGGAGTTGTATGTTAGTGAACAAATAAAAAGCAATTAAAAAGTTGAGAAAAGAGAAGCAAACTCAATAATTTAGAAAGGGTATACACAATGATTAAGATAAAACCTCTACATTCTTTATCTTTTATGGCTAAGATAGAACATTTTCTCTACTTTTAAATAGCTAAGTAGGAACCTTCCCTTTTTATAAGAATTTTGTGTGTAAACAAATAAAACTTCTAAAGGCTAAGTGTTTACAAGAATTTAGGCTTACTGAAGATAATTCTAAAGATAGAATACAAGAAATACAAGAATGGATAAGAAGAATTAATCCTATACACAATGAATTACTTAGAAATGTGAAAGAGATGAAAAATATAACTCTAAGCTTAATCTCTTAGTTCATCATCTTGTTGGAGGTATTGGAAAAGCTTATTTATAGTTTTGATCATGAATATGACCGTTGGAAAAATTTGGTGGAGTAATATAATCGTTGGAGGCTTCAGTTGAGTGATTCTCGTTCATTCCCCTTAGATTGTATCGATACATTTTGTTGTGTATCGATACATTGCCTTCATTCGTGCAAAATATGACTATTACAACCATTGTATCGATATATTTCAGAATTGATCGATACACTTCAGGATGTATTTATACATGAACAATAATGTATTAATACATGAACAGTAAATTTAGGGTTTCAAGGTTATTTAGCTATTATCGAGCATTGTATCGATACAAACACTTAAGGTATCGATACATTCATCAAAAAATCAATTTTAAAGACTTTTTCATGACTTTAGAATTTATAAAACTTATCCAAAAAATGTTTTAAACCAAAGTATGTATTAAAAACAAATATTTTTGAGTGCTCAAAGGAGTTAAAACACATTCTAGTATTTTTCAAAGTGTTTTCAAATAATTCATAGAAAAATATTAACTTGAAAATATTTAGACATAAGCTCATTAAGCTTAAGTTTTAATTATATCAAAACTGAGATTAATCCAAAACTAATATATAGCTAACAAATATTACTATTAAAATATTATTATTTAAAATATTACTATTTTAATATTTAATATTTTCATATTTATCTCAAAATTGCTATTTAAAAATTTCATAATATAACCAAACAATAGAAACATTTTTTGTTGAGTAAGTAAGACATAAGAAAGTCTCTAATTTTCCAAGAAATATTCATATTTTCTAAAAGGTTTTTCCTTAAAGTCAATTTTTACGAAACAAGCGGACCCTAAAAGGGATAATAATCGGATCCTTTTGAGTATTTCTTCATCCAAATCCTTTAATGAGAAAGAAGCAAAAACATAAATAGGATAAAGGTACCAACATAAAAATAAAACACCACTAAACACTCAAACTTCATATGAAAAGTTTTTACGGTGTTGTTTTCAATTTTTTTTTTTTTTATTTTTAGGTCTACGGTTATTTCGCAAATCCAAAGGTAAGAATCTAAGTAAGGATTAGAGGAAAGTTTGATATAAATTTAGTGGTCATCTAAAAGCGAAAAACAACAGATTTAAGGGTAAAGACCATAGATTTTAAATTTAAATCTAAGGTTGTCAGAGTTAGTTTCGAAAAATCTACTGACATTTTAGGTTTAGGAGGTTGAAAGGAAGGTTTTGACAAAATTTTGGAGATTTCTGGTTAGCAATAGTGGTAATGATCAGCGATCATGATCAAGAATTTTGATGATTTCCCTAAGTATACTTATGTTTATTTGCTTGAAGCAAAAAAAACCAGGCTTTTGAAAGTTTAAGGTTTTCAAAGAAATTGAAAATTGACTTATAAGAAGATTACAAAACTTGATTTAAAAGGATGATAATTTTTTATCAACTATTTTTACATATTTTTTGTGCTTTATGTGGTATTATTAGAGAAGCCTCTGTTCCTAATGCTCAACCTCAAAATGGAGAAATGGAAAAGAAAAATAAATCTTTACTTGAAATGGTAAGTTCTATGCTTCTACATTCTTGTTTACTTATGAGTTTTTAAGGTGAAGAATTATTTATTTCATGTTACATCTCAACTAGAGTTTTGGATGAAGGTTTCAAAAAAAAATTCCTTATGAGTAAGAATGTTTAAGATAGATTATTTTAAAGTTTTTGGTTACATAGCATATGTTCTTAATGCTACTCTTACAAAACCAAAATTAGGTAGTGTATTAGTAAGTGTGCCCTAGAGCCAATCACTTACCGCACAATCTATAATGCAAACCCATCATTACAGTGTAGTGATACAAGGTTTTTCTTCATGTTAGTGTAATAATTGATAATTAATGTCATGACATACCCCATTTGTGGGATGTACGCCAACCTTAAAATGATCCTCGGTTGGGGATTTTATGGTGTGATAGGTGAGGAAAAGATATTTCTCATGTTTGGAGTGAAGGGAGAATTGGACAAATAGCTCGTTTGAGTCTTCTTTAATGGTCACAAGTGGCCAAAAATTTGGAATCACCATTGACCATTTGTGCAAGGTATGATTAGACACATATTAAAATTGGCACTTTGAGTCACAAAAATGGAAGGACCAATTTTATGGTCTACGTACATTAGAGTTTGATAGAAGGGTTCAAAAGTCAATTATGTGTGGGAAGGATTAACACCCTTATGACACCCTAAATTGATACCATCTAGCCCATGCTATCTTGGTCTCGGTTTTTGATCTTAATATGTTAGTATTTGTATATAGTTCTTCTTTTATGATATGTGAATTTTGAAAATAATAGATTCAATTTTTTGTAAATAAAATTTAAACACCAATACATGACCCTGAAGAGTGTTAAAGTGTTACTTTCTGAACACTGGAGGGATATCGACATGAAATATTGCCTCAATAGCTTTAAAAGATTTAAGTAAAGATGTGAATGCAAAAATTTGTCATCAAGAAGGGAAATGTGTTAGTTAGACAAAAAAATAATAAACATTGTATAAAAATAAAATACACAAAGCATAAAAAGGAGGGTCGGTTGAGATGTATCTTGTAGTTGTCATCAATTATCTATAAATGAATGAATTGATACCTTTGAGTTGCGTTTGGACTCGTTGGTTACTTAAGGCTTAAAAATCAAGGTTTTGGTTGAAAATTTTGGGTGACCCAAGAAAGAAAATTTTATTTTTGTTGAAATTTTGAAAATCAATGTCAATGAAAAATTGGGAATGAAATATATTGACTATTTTTTATAAAGAGTTAGATTTTAAAACTAAAATTGATAATTTAAATACAAATTTAAATTTCTTTGAAAGTGTTGAGCCTTGATTTGAGCCTAGTGGACTCGTACATGAGTGGTGATTCATAGGTAAGAGCTAGACTCATCTTGAGGCATTTGAATGCCTCGAGATTGTAATTCGTAAAAATTTCTTGATTTTGCCTAGAACTAAAAATAAGGACATTTTTGTGTTGTCTACCTTCCCGAATGTATTTTGGGCTCATCTGAAGGTTTTAGGAGGCCAATGAGATATCTTTGGAAAAGCAATTCAACAAGAATTAACATAAAATATGCAAGAAATCCCAAATAATAATCTTTTGGGAGAAAATAATGTTTAAATTCAAATTCAATTCAACACTAATAGCGTGTGCAGGGGAAATGATGTAGCAAGTTTTGGAAAATCATATCGGATTTGTTCAAACTCAGAAAGTCACAAATAATAGCTTTATGGTGGGGAATTTCATATAGTTTTTGTAAAAACACTAAAAAGCCCAAAAACAATTCACATCACAGGCTAAAACGACCCAAACAAAATGATTATCATGATTCCATGAGCTTTAAATAGTGAAAGTTTGAAATATCATAACTCTCTCATTCAAGCACATCCAAAGGAAAACAAGACACCATTGGAAAGTAATTTGAAGCCTTATAATGGAATAAATACTGGAAAAATTTAAAGAAACTATTTAGGTTTCAAAAATAATTTGTCAAGTTGAGTCATAGCATTGCCAATGCTAAAATAGAGCTGTCTCACATATTTAGTTATCTTAGGCTTGTAAGATGGTTTTAGACATCCTAATGTCCAATTATTTAGGGCCTATGGCAGTAGAATCACAGATCTATTCAAAGTATCAAGTAATTGGGCAAGTGAATGATCAGTTATCCATGCCTTTTAACCATAACACTAGGACTCATCATATCAAAGTATTTTGTATAAACTAAAAAAAAATTTTTAAGGGCCAAAAAATATTTTATATTTTTGCATTATTAGGCCTTAAATCCAAACATAAATGTTTGATTTTTTTCTAGGATTAAGATGTCAATATGTAAAAGAAAAAAAACATTAGAACAACATTTATCCTATTGATTAGGACCAATATTAACCTAATTGGGGGTTTCGCAAAAACAGATTTCAGCGACCAATAAGGCACATCATGGAGTATTCAACCAAACATGTCACAAACTAAAAATCATGTATAAAGCATTTAACATCAATCACAAAAAAATACATCATTAAAGCATTTATGATTGAAGAAATGTGTTCAAAATGCAACTAAAGCATGGAGAACATCAAAACATTCATCATGAGCAAGTATTAGCATGGCCTAGGCATAGAGATGAAATAAAATGTCACGGGGCTAAAAAATAGAGGTTGTTTAAAATGGTCAAAGAAAAATGACATTTTTAATCACTTAACCATCATAAAAAAAATCCAAACAATATTAACTGAAGCACCATAAAAAAAAAAGGCATGTATTTTCCTACAACAAGATCATGGCTTCATGAATAAACTCACTGAAATGGCATGAACATGTTTTAAAATGCAAGGAAATAAGGAGAATATATGAAATATGCCAATGGAGCTTAAAAACCTTTGCTTTTTGCTTTTCTAAAACTCCAAGCCTTCTATTTTCCTTTTTTTTCATGCTTTTTCTATGGTTCCATTTAGTTTTTCTTGATTTTTGGTTGTTAGCTTACTTTTGTTTTCCTTGACTTCCTATGGATTAGCAAGAAAGAAGAACAAGGAAGAGTTTTCTAAGTGGTGGTGTGGATGAAAAAGAGTTTGGTAAGGAAGATAGGCAAAAAAATAAAGGTTCTTGGAGGCTACTATGAGGAGCTATAGGAATAGTAAAATTTCAAATATGTGGTTTAAGGTTGTTTGTTTTTGGTTGAGCATAAACTTTGGGTTATAAAGGGAGTGATACTCAGCCAACAAAAATATAGCAAATAGGTGCATTTTTAGTATGTCCACATTTACCTAAGAGTAGATCAAGGTACCATGCTCAGCATTCTTCATTCGCATTAGTTATAACAACCAAAGTGGTAGATCAAACTATTTTATATAGTCCAAAGATGGAGACAAACCAATTTTAACCTTGAATAAATCACATCTTTTTCATGAAAATGTTTCATTTCCTACCTATTTGGGCCTCAAAAAAATCAATTAAACTCAATCTTAATCAAAAGGTAAGGCCTGGTATGAATTCGAGTGATTTATAGAGTTAAAAATATGGCCAAACTCATATTTTGAATCAACATAGCAGTTAAATAAAAATGTATTGATATAAATGGGAAATTTATTAACACATTGGGCATTTTTGCCTTAATGTATTGATACATTTACCTATGTATCAATATTTTTTGATCCAAAATCCTTATTTTGCTATTGCCAAGCCTTGTATCGATACGTTGGGCAAATGTATTGATACATCAAGTGAATGTATTGATAAAACAATATTTTCTTCAAATTTGGTGATATGGCATCCATTGTATTGATACATCAAGGCAATGTATCGATACGTTTAAAAAAATATGGATTTTGCTTATGTTTGGCTCTCCAAGCACCTTAATTTAGTCGAGAATAATGGTAAATGAATTCGTGTTTAGCAACTTGTCCTTAATAATGCCTCATGATGCTTGGTTTAAAAGCCTAAATAAAATTAGGTGTCTACAATCATGAATTCACTAATTGGTTGAAACCTATAGAACATGAAAGGCCTTGCAAAGGAATTATAAAAGAATTATAATTATAGGATCCTTATGTATCAAAGCCATATTTCTAAAACTGTTCCTTGTTATCTATTATTAAGACATGGCATTGGCAATGCTCAAAGACTAGCACGTGTTATGTTTTCTTACTTATGAAGTAAGCAACCAATCTCATAGGTTAAAATATAAAGGATACTTGGGATGGCATACAGGTGCTTATTTTATGGAAACAAGTTCACTGAACATGGATAGTGTGAGAAATTCATTTGGTATTAGTTACTTAAGTGCCTATAGAAATGTTCTCAAATTTTAGTCATATAACTAGTTATTAAACTTGTGATACCAGTCATCTTATGTGGGGAGTGTCATACTTTGATTTCATTTGAATGAGTCCATAGGGAGAGATGTCTACGGTATGGTAATTTTAGGTATTGCATGAACCAACGAAAGTGGATGAGTGACTAGAGAGGATTTACCATTTTTATAACATCAGAGTGTTAAGAAATCTTAGGCTAATGCTTATCGATATAAACATAAAAATTTAATTAGAATTAAACGTACATAGTAGAATTAAACAAATAAACACTTGGATTTCCTTAGGATCTTACGCAAAAAATACATGTGATCGAATTGTAATTTAAAACATAGATTTGATAGGAATCATACCTACTTAGAGACTCATAACTCTAAGTGTGTTGATCCCTGCACGAATGCACCATAGGTTGATTGCTACGATCTTTTTCTTAAGGCTAAAAGCAATCCAAATGTTTTGCCTCTAACGGTGATCCATACAAATGCTTATTTGAGCCTTCATGAATTTTGGTGGTTCTCCAGTGTTAGCTTAAAGACTTCTCAAGCTTTAACCAAAAAGATATATTGCCAACAGGTTAAAATCTGAAGTGATCTGAAAATAATTCCCACACCAATTGCGCCAAGAGAAAAAAGAAAATAGCTCCGTAAGGAAGTAGCTATTTTGCATAGATTACAGTAAATGAATCCAAAATTTTCAATTTTTGATTCCATTTGATTCATCTAGGATAACAACCTAATTTTCTACCTTCGATATGATCAAAAAATAATTTTAGATCACTCAGAAACTATGTTTGCACTAAGATATCCTTCAGAAAGTACATGAGATTGCATCAACCCCTTAAGGAAGTAGGGAGGTTGGTGCCTAGGTTTTCTAGATGCTCTTCTTAGCCAAAAAGCCTTAACTATGTATTTAAATACATCTTAGCTTAGGTTAGGCTTGACTAATGGGTCAATTGAGCCCATTACTAACATACTAAGAGATAGTGTCATTTTAGAGTATTTCTTGGAGCCCATTTAAAACTATTTTTATTAGCTTGTCCAAGATTAGGCCTTAACCGTAACTTATTAATATTTTAGCCTAATATTACACTAAAGATAGCTATTTCATCTGCCAAACCCATTTGCAAGCCATATTTGGGATAGTTCACAACTAAACTCTCTCAACTTGATAATTTAAGGTTTTAGCCTGAACTTTAAATTTTCATGTTAAATAATTTAAATAATAATTAAAATTTCTAACCCAAGTAATAAAGTTTTACTTCATGTAAATAACATTAAATAATTAATTAAATAATTATCAAATAATTATTTAATTTTTCAAATACAATTATTTAGCTTTATTTAATATTATCCCTAAAACTATGTCTACAAATTAATGTTATTTCATAAGACATTCTTATCTTTATTACCATATTAAGACATCTTTAAGTAGATTTTGTAAATCTAATTTGTCTTAAATTATTCTTAAATGAACTTATTCAATTAAGTCCTCTTCGTTCTACCTTTTATTTAGTTAAGTCATACTTAACCAAATCCAAGTTTTAATCCAACATATCATCTTATTCTCCTTAACCCATTAGGGTCCTAACATGTTGGCAATGAATAATTAATCTTATTAATTACATTCATAGATCAAGAGCGACTTTATCAAGCTAACCAGAACCAGGAACAAATAAGATATGTTTTTGATGTCATTTAGATTGGTGAATCTTCTTTGGATCGCTCATCCACCTTCGTATGGTTTATGCAATACCCAAAACCACTCGAGCATAAGTATCCATCTATTATGGACCCGTTCATAATGGAATCAAAGTATGACACTCTCCATACAAGATGACATGATATCACAAGTTTAAGGACGAATATACATGATTAGCACACGTGAACATATTCCATAAACATTTGAGTGACTTATACCATATGGAGTCCTCATACAATCCATGTTCAGTGAACTTGTTTCCATAAAACAAGGACCTTTTGGCTATCCCTAAGTATCTCTATACTTCAACTTCTATGAGTTCAAAAAGTTACATGCATCAGATGTATGGAGGCTTAGCACATGCTAGTCTTTATGCATTGTTAATGCCTTATCTTGACAATATGATAACTAAGAGCATTTTTAGAAATGCCACTTTGATGCATAAGGATTTTATTGTCCTAACTCATCACTAAATTTGTAATGCCATTATGTCTTATGAGCTTCGTCTTATGAGCTTCATCTAATTAGTGTTTGCACGATTATCAATCACTCCACTAACATGAAGGAAAACTTTAAATTACTAACTAGAATGATTAGTTTACATTATTAACTATTATATGTCTTATCCAATCCGATTGGCCTTAAGGCCTATACTAACGCTACTAATATGAAGGAAAGCTTTGAATTTCGAACTAAAGAGATATGGTTTGCATTATTAACTATTATACATATCATCCAATCCAATTAGCTCTAGGGCATCTACTAACAAGGTGTTATATCCTATCTATTCTTGGCGATGGTTAATAAGATTGAAGTCTTTAGTTAAAGCATGATGAATTTAAGAGAAATCATTTCTCTAAATTTATAATGTTAACCATAAGCTACAGGAACTAATATGGATTAAAGAATGGGTAAACACTACACCATGCTTATTTTGAGATATATGGTGAAGGAACTGAATTACACTAATAGGCTACTCACTGAAAGGTTTTGATAGGTTACAACTGACTTTTCAACATTTGAGAGGTCAGCATGGGTCAGTAGATCCCCTTCTTAATCTATGAACGTGATTAATAAGATTAATTATATTCATTGCCAATATTTTTAGGAATCTAATTGGTTACAGAAAATAGGATGGATCAATTTGATTAAAACTGGGATTTTAATTACGTAGTTAGTACTATACCGATAAGCGTATTGTTTTATTTTGGTATAGGTACGTTTTGGTATCAACGTGTGTCGGCATATCATTTTGATTTTATCGGTATTTTTAAATATATTTATAGCATATTTTCAAGTTTCTTTAATTAAATATATATTATATAAACATGCAAATGTACCTTCATTATGTACATACATATGTTTGTATGCGAATATAAATTTTAAAATTATAAAAAATTTAATATCCAAGATTTTTAAAAACCAAATAGATAATTATGTATAAAAATATT